>JAJIBD010021482.1:0-113151 GCA_021461705.1 Cryptotis parvus
TGGATACCTCCAGATAACATGAAGCCCATGAAATTAAATGTATTAATTTATGCCAGCATTCTATCTCACTCTACAGTGTTTCATATTAGAGATAATCATGGAAGTAGGCATTAGTCTTTGACATAATTATTTGTTTAGACCTGTATTAGTGTTTGACTCCACCCTTCTATACTCTTTCACTATCTAAAGCTCCCTTTAATCTATTTTTGTTGACAGGCCCCCCCTGAATTTAGGATTATTTCTGTGTGTATAAGAGACTGGCTTGAGGTAATGTTTCCTCTCTGGTGGTATCCAGTTTGGGGGTGGGGACTCTCTCTCCTGGATCCTCTTGGATAACAGATCTGGGCCTCTTGCGAATGGTCTACATTCTGACCAGAGTTCGAGGTCTTCCATTATATTGGATTGCGGTGATATCGTTTGTGCTACTATTCAAAGCCTTTTGGAACTGTGCTGGACTCCTGAATTTTTGTTCATTCTTCCGTGGCCTTGGAGGTAAAACAAAACTGTCCTGTGGCTGTTGGGGACTCCAGTGGCTCTCATACTATTCTGACATAAAGATAAGTTTAAAAGACAAATTTCATAAACTTAATCTCTCTTGTTCTGCAATTGATCACTCTGATGACCAAAATCCCTGTATCATAGTAACGCAAGAATTTTAGAAATTTATTTCACTTTTCCTTCCTCCAAGTAAATACATTTTTCCATGATGTCTTTTTGCTTATATAGGCTTAATTAGATCACTATATCACTGTCTTCCCATTCATTATCGATTTGCTTGAGCAGGCACTAGTAATGTCTCCATATGTCTTGTCTCATCAAGTAGAGCCCAAGGTCACATGCTTGCTCCAGGGACATAAAGAGCCTCAAACCATTCCATCAGGTCATGGGAATGAGGTCTATAATTGTTACTGGTATTTGACATAACAAATACGACACGGGTAGCTTGCCAGGCTCTGCCGTGCGGGTAGCATATACTTGTAGTCATCTCTAAATCCAGCATTTATTGAAGAACTGTGTGTCCCAAATCGGCCGCAAGAGGCTGGCTGTGATAGTCTCTTCTGCTGTATGGAGTTCTGACGAGGGGTATTCCGGATGTGGAAAATGGAGGCCGTCATGGAGTGGAAGGGGGTCATCTAGCTTGTTGTGATCATCCCAAGGCCGGATTTAAAAAAAGAATGACTCAGGGTGGATCTCAATAAGTGGGGCTTTGATAGGCTTGTCTGCTAGGTGGAGTTCTGATGAGAGAAAAGTTCGGATT
Source organism: Cryptotis parvus (assembly GCA_021461705.1). Taxonomy (NCBI): domain Eukaryota; kingdom Metazoa; phylum Chordata; class Mammalia; order Eulipotyphla; family Soricidae; genus Cryptotis; species Cryptotis parvus. Next base: position 1,259 of record JAJIBD010021482.1, read on the forward strand.
GGAAAATGGAGGCCCTCATGGTTTCCAGGGGGTCGTCTGGCTTGTTGTGTGCCTCTGCTGGGGTGGTGGGCTAGGGCTAGAATCTGCCATCCTTCCGGGCCCCCTCCTGAGCGCTGGGAACAGGGAGAGCCAGTAGCAGCTCTGCCCCATGTCTGTGAGTCTCTGGATATTTCAATTAGATATTTTACATATTTTCCTTTATAGTCTTTTTTGAAGAAATAACTTTAAAGGTTTAATTCCATAACTGACAGTAGGATGGAATTCCGATGTTCATTTTCAAGTACTAAATATGTACAATATTCACAAATCCTAACAAATTCCAGCATTATCCTTCAGCAAATCTCAACTCTACTACATCCTTTATCAGTCCTTTCTCTTTATGAACCACTAGATTACAAAACAATCACAAAGTACATTCTAGCTATAATTTTTTCCAGTGAAACATCCATTGAGTGGTTTTTCTAATATTTTGTTTTATTATATTGAATCACATAATGTGTCCAATTACAGCCATTAATGATTAGGTTTGGACTGTAAAATGTTCAAACATACATATTTCCACCAGAGCACATTGTTCATCACCAACGCCATAGTATTCATCCAGCCATTTGTCTCCATCAGTCATCTTCTATGGCAGACACTGTACTTTTTCCTAACTCATTAATTACTTTTAGATATTATGCTAACAATACAGATACTGAGACAACAACCTGTGTGCTCCTCTACCTATGCGTGAGGTTTATATTCATTTTCAACCAAAATTCTAAAACCTTAATCCTTGTGGGTGATACTTGAAAGGGAATTAAATGAGCCTCAATGCCCATCCTATGAGATTGAATCACAAGGAAAGAAATAAAAATAAGACTTAGAGATAAAAATCTGTCATGGACAGCATTGAAGGGATACTAGAGACTTCAATTTTGTAAACACCAGTGCTGCTCTTCCTGATCATCCCGATCATTGTCTCCCAAGCTGCAAAATCTAAGTAATTGTTATGTCACCAATTCGCTTAAGAAACGTTGATATGTACATTAAGTGTTGAATAAAGATCATACTTTTTATTTCCTGTATATAATTTAACAGTTAGTCTAGAAGTCATGAAGGTTAGTCTAGATGCTGTAATAACTGAAGTTAGAAGATGAAATAATAAAATTTATAAAATGTGACTTCAATCCAACTCAAAAGATATTATGAGAAAAGTTATCTCTGAGGAGCTTGAGCAATGCTTTGGTACCCACATTTACCCAGACATTTGACATGTTATTTGAATGCGTATCTTATTGATTGATGTATGGATATACTCAAATTATACATATTTTCTCAAACTAGATAAGTATACATTGATATGATTATAATCTTTTTCCAGGTTAGGAATTACTAATATAGATGATAAAATTTGAGGATAACCTAATTTCCAAAAACTTTCATTATCTCAGTATCCTCATGTTAGAGCGTTATGGTACAAGTTATTACTTAAACTCTTCCTCTTCTTCATCTTCTTCTATTTCTTGTTCTGCTAATTATGTTTTTTCTTCTTCCTCTTCTTTTTCTTCTGCTTCTTTTTGCACATTTGCTTCTCTTCTACTTTTCTTCTACGCTTCTTCATCTTCTCCATTCAATCTCCTCCTATGTCTTCCTCCTTCTCTTCTGTGACTTCTTTTCTACTTTTCTCTTCTCCATGACATTCTTTACCTTACTAGCTTTCTTCTGCTTCTTTTGGTTCTTCTACGCTTCTTTCTCTGCATCTAATTTTTTCATTATCTTAGATGGTCTACTTCTCTCCTCCTTTCTCTTCATCTCTTTTCTTCTGCTTAATATATCACCTCTTTGATCTTATTTTCTTCCTCCTTTTTCTTTTCTTCTTCTACTTCTAATTTTTTTTCTATACTCTGTTAACTTCTTCCTCTGAATAAGGTTCTCATTCAATTCTCAAGTTTTTTGACTGGGAGTTAGATCTCAGTTAAGTCTATGCCAGCCTGCAAATCATTCCTCTATGCGAAAAATAAATCAGTGTTTGTGATATTTCACAATGGCATGTGAACACCCAAGAAACATTCCTCATCTAACTTAAAACAGTTGAAATATTACAGTTGAAGCAGTTTGATGTTAGGACTTTTCAAGAAAATATCAGTAAAATTCACCTTTCGGGGCCAGAGCGATAGTCCAGCGGGAAGGGGAATTGTCTTGCACGAGGCCGGCCTTTGCGGGCCCTGGTTTGATCCTCGGCATCCATATGGTCCCCCGATTATTGCCAGGAGTAGTTCCTGAGTGAAGAGCCAAGAGAAACCCCTGAGCATTGCCGAGTGTGTCCCAAAAAAATGCAAATAGAAATCACCTTTTGTTTTCAGCTGTTATACAACATTGTTTATTCATCGCTCTTTTACCAATGATTTAAAACACTGGACTATTGTTTGGGAGCCGCTGGGGTCCTCGACTCTATCAGGACTGAGGTTTTCTTCTCTCTTCCAGGATGCTGGAGAAATAGATGAAAACTCACGAGTCGGACACAGTTCCAAAAAGGCTTTTAATAGTACAAAAAGCTCTAACACCACAATCCAATATAATGAAAGAACTCTAGCTCTGGTTAGAACTTAGACCCTACAAAGAGCCTTAGTCTGCCACCAAAGAGGGAGGATCTCAACCAAGAGGAGTCCTACCTCAAAGAAAGAAAAAACTTCGAAGTGGGCTCAAGTCAGTCCCATTATATACACAATGGTAAACCTATCTGTGGACATGAAAGATCCTATCAACAAAGAACCCGAACTAGTTTGTAGAAGGGTGGTCCACACACGATTACAGGTATAAATAAAAGTCATGGAAGGTCTAATCCCTTCTACTGAGATTATCTCTTATTTAAAACACTGGAGAGAGGATTGGCTGGTATAAAGTATACATCTTAATTTCATGGACTTCATGTAATCTAGATGGTACCCACAAGTTCCTTCTTATTTATTATCTCCACCAGGGTGGTTCTGAGCATCTGGTTCTCCATATACTGAAAGCATCACACTCACTTGCATGAGAACAAACTAGGATGATCTTTCCTATAATCTTAAAGATAATCTCAATGAAGCAAGGGTGGTTGTTTGCATGTAAATTCTAACTGTCCCAAGCTGGGTGCAGGGGTTATAAAGAGGAGTTGTGCCTAATCTAGTACGGAAAAGCACCAGGCCCAGAATATTTCAGACACGAACATCTGAAGCATCAACCTTCAGTACTCATAAATACATTGACTCAGCTCTTCACAGCCTATCTGTCTGAATGCAAGGTGCCCTCCCAATGGAAAGCCTCAGGACAGTTCTACTGTTCAAGAAAAAAGACTCCCATGACATTAGCAGCTATCAACTATTTTGACCCATCATAACATTTAGCCTCACTTGTTCTCACTCATTCCAAACAATAACAAGTTCCCATGTATACATTTAGCCTAAAAATACATGAAGCTTCTCTGTTCTCAGAGGACCTGCAAAAATTCAACTCCAAATGAATTCACTTTGAACTGTCAACACAAAGTCAGCACTAATTACAAATACATTTCCAAGGACTTAACAATATTCCAGTAAAATTTTAAACATATGCATGGTTGTCTTCTGCATGTTGTCTGTCATCTACAGGCTGTTTAATCAAATCAAACTGAATAAGATTGGCAGAGCTTTAGAGAAGGATAACCATGCGAGCAAGCTGACTTCCAAAAAGAATTCAGCACTATCTACCATAACCACATGGTATCCAAGCTCATTGAAATTTGTAGGGAGTTCAAGATGCCACAGTGTCTCACATTCATTGATTTTAAGAAAACCTTTGATTCTGTGGAGACGGAAATGGTCTTCAAAGCCCCAGCCAAACAGGGCGTTGAAACACAATACATCAATATCCTTCATGAGCTGTATTACAGAATCACCACCAGGATATCACCATTCTACAAAGAAGTGATCACTAGATCATTAGATAACTAGACCTCCCGTTGTTCATCGAATTCCTTGAGCGGGTGCTAGTAACATTTCCATTTGACCCTATTACTTCTCAGTGGAGCCCAATGCATCTGGTTGTTTCAGGTTATTAATATCCTCAAACCATTTGTTCACGGTCTTGACGAAGAAGTCTGACCATCTTGTAGGTGTGCGGTCACATGATCATTTGATGTCCCGTGTCATCAGTCAGTAATGGCTCTAGTCCAGCGGTCGTCTCCAAATGGCATTACATGTCCAGCCCATCTGATTTTCGATGACTTTGGAAATGAGATAGGATCCCTGACTCTGGATCAGCATCAGAGGTTGGAACTCCAGACTCCTTCTCTCTCATGAGTGAAGCGTGATATTCCAAGCATAGCTCTTTCAATTCCTCTATAGGAGAAACAAACCATGTTCATAGGTTTGTTTCTATGCTTTTGTAGGGCCAAGGTCTCTTAGGCATATGTTAATGCAGAGAGAACAGTGGAGTCAAGAGATGTGCCCAGTGCCAGAAGTTCTTTGTCTTTTTCACTATTTCCTTGATGCATTTGAAGTCAATCCATGCTGCTCTGTTCCTCCTGCATAGCTCAGGTTTTACGTCATTCATCATGTTCACTTCTTGACCTAGGTACACATAATTAATACATTCAGAGATGTTTGTTCCATTGAGAGTGAATGGGGCCTCTGGAACTAACTCATTTTACATGAACATAGTTTTGTTGAGTTTTAGTTGTAGACCTATCTTTCCATATTCTCGGTCAAAGTCAGCCAGAATTTGTGCCACTTGGCTAATGTTTGTTGTTTTTGGAATGATGACATCAGCAAAGCGGAGGTAGTGTAGTTGCTGACCATGTATCTTCACTTCCATTCCTTGCAATTCTAATTGTTGCATGATGTTCTCAAGAGGGGTGCTGTAGAGTTTTGGTGAAATGTTATCACCCTGCCAAAATTCTCATTTGACATCAATGATCACTTCCTTGTAGAATGGTGAGACTCTGGTGGTGATTCAGTAATACAGCTCACGAAGGATCTTGCTGTATTGGGTTTGAACACCCTGTTTGGCAAGGGCTTCGATAACTGCTTTGGTCTCAAACAATCAAAGGCTTCCTTTAAATCAAAGAACGTGTGACATAGCAGCATCTTAAAATCCCTACTAATCTCAATGAGCTTGGTTACCCAGTGGATATGGTCGATTGCGCTGAATACTTTTTTGGAAGCCAGCTTGCTCACATGGTTGTACTTCATCTAATGTTCTGCCAATCCTTTTCAGTATGACTCGAATGAATAGCCTCTAGATGACAGACAACAGGCAGATGGGGTGACAGCTGCCAATATCGTGAATGTCTTCCTTCTTGCACAGTGGAACTGTCCTGCTGGTTTTCCACTGGGAGGACACCTTGCATTCAGACAGGTAGCTTGTGAAGAGCTGAGCCAGTGTATTGATGAGTACTGACAGCTGATTCTTCAGGTGTTCAGGTCTGACTCTGACGGAGTTAGAAGGGAGACGAAGTGGAAGTACTCCAGCAGAATATAAGGAGATGAGTTTGGCTTGGTCACATATCAAATTCGAGCCCTTTATTATGCAACTGCATTTCTCTGGGAGTGGCCGCTGCACCAACAATCCTGGTGAGGAGGGTGGGGGGCTTAAGGGAGTGGGGATGGAAGTGGTCAAGCAGAAGATAGGAGAAGCTTCATGTGGCTTAGTCTCCTTCTCAACATTCCAGGCCTTTAGCCTAGAAATGAGTGTCTCATGGAGTGCCCTCCACGTCAATGTACCTGGTGAGATAGTGGTGAGCTTCGGGGGTTCAGTTTGTAAGTAGTCCACCAGAAATTAGGAAGAATCTGGTTCAGCTTGGTTCCCTTCTCATAGTTCCAACCCCTTAAGCTGGAACTAGTGTCTTGTGGAGAGTCATTGTGTCAACGCACCTGGTGAAGAGAGAGGTGTGCTTCGGGGAGTGGTGGAGAAAGTAGTCCAGAAGATATATGAACAGCAGGTTGTTCTTGGTCATCTTTTCAAAATTCCAGTCCTTTATTCTGGAACAGAGTGTCTCGTGGCGTACTTGCAGCGCCACTTACTTGGTGACAAGAGTGATGAGCTTCAGGGAGTCAGGGTGTATGAAGTGCAGTGGAAGATACAAAGAAGCTGAGTGTGGCTTGGTCCCCTCTCTAAATTCCCGCCTTTTAACTTGGAACTGACTGTCTTAGGGAGTGCCCACCACGACAATGCACATGGTGAAGAGAATGGGGAGCTTCAGGTAGTCAAGTTGGAAGTAAGACAGCTAAAGTTATGAAGGTATTGGTTGTGACTTGGTTCCCTCTCAGGAATGCTGCCATGGTCCTGACACTGCCAGGAAGCTAGTTCCCTTCTGTCGGGAGCGGCGCTAGGGTCCCCGACAGTGTCGGGAAACGAGTTCCCTTCTACCTCCGAAGCCAGGGGGAATGGATGAAGACTCAGGAATCCGATGCAGTTTTAAAAGGGTTTTACTTTCACAGATTCCAATATACAATCCAAGAGCAGGGAAAACCTCCAGACTCTGGGTTCCCAGCTAGGCGCCAGCCAGGTATAGGCCAAGATGTCTGCCACCACGTGTTGACCCCAACAGAGAATGGAGAGGACGAAGAAGCAAAGCACCAAAGGAAGCCTAAATGGCAAAAAGGGGAAAAAGAGAGAAAGTTTCTTTCTTCTTACAGCTGCCCAATTTCTTCTTCTTACACTGCCCAATTTGCCTGTTGTGCATCTATAAAAGTTGTTCACTCAAGACATGCTGAACAGGATTGGCAGAACATTAGATGAAGTGGAGCCATGCGAGCAAGCTGGCTTCTGAAAAGGATTCAGCACAATCGACCATATCCACACGGTATCCAAGATCAATGAAGTGTGTAGAAAGTTCAGGATGCCACAAAGTCTCACATCCATTGATTTAAAGAAAGCTTTGATTCTGTGGAGACTGAAGCGGTCATCGAAGACCTAGCTAAATAGGGTGTTCAAACCCAATACATCAAGATCCTTCTCTTATTGATAAGATGTATCACATTGATTGATTTGCGAATGTTGAACCATCCTTGCATTGCCCGGATGAATCCTACATGGTCATGATGTGTCATCTTCTTGGTGAGTCTTTGTATTCTGTTTGCTAGTATTTTGTTGAAGATCTTAGCATCTGTATTCATCAGGGAGATTGGTCCATGGTTATCAATGCCTAGGTTGTCTCTCCTTGCTTTGGGTGTCACTGTGATCACTGTCTGTCACTGTCTTCCCCTTGATCATCGATTTGCTCTAGTGGGCCCCAGTAACATCTCCATATGTCCTGCCTCATGCAAGTAGAGCCCAAGGGCATCTGCTTGCTCCAGGAACATAAAGAGCCACAATCCATACCGGAATGAGGTCTATAATTGTTACTGGTATTTGGCATATCAAATACAACATGGGTAGCTTGCCAGGCTCTGCCCTGCAGGTAGCATACTCTTGTAGTCATCTCTAAGTTCAGAATTTATTGATAAACCGTGCAGCCAATTGCAGCCACGTGAGCCAGGCTGTAATAGGCTGGTCTGCTGGGTGGAGTTCTCACGAGAGAGAAGGCCGGATGTGGAAAATCGAGGCCCTCATGGAGTTGGGGGATCATCTGGCTTGTTGAGAGTGTCTGCTGGGGTGGCTGGCCAGAGCTAGAAACCACCATCCCTCCTGGGCGCCTCATGAGCAGCTGGGCACAGGGAGAGCAAGTAGCATCTCTGCCCCGTTTGTGAGTCTCAGTGTGACATGTGCCTCATAGAAGATTTTGGGGAATAGTTCTGTTTCTTCAATTACTGGAAGAGCTTGTAGAGGACTGACAGTTGGTCCTCCTTAAAAGTTTGGTACAGGGGCCAGAGCGATAGCCCAATGCGTAGAGCGTTTGCCTTGCACGCAGCCAGCCTATGCAGGCTTGGATTCGATCCCCGGCATCCCATATGGTCCCCTGAGCACCGCCAGGAGTAATTCCCCAGTGCATAAGCAGGAGTAACTCCTGAGCTTCTCCGCGTGTAACCCAAAAAGCAAAAAAAAAAAAAAAAACTGGTAGAATTCTCTAGTGAATCAATCTGTACTTGAAATTTTGTGTTTGGGCAGACTTTTCATTACTGTTTCAATTTCCTCCATGGTGATAGGATTATTCAGGTGTTGCTGGTGTTCTTGTTTCAGCTGGGGAGGTTATATGACTTCAGGAATTTATCCATTTCTTCTAGACTTCATGTTTCATGGCATACAGACTCTCAAAGTAAGCTCTGATGATGTTTTGGATTTGTGGCTTCTGTTGTGATGTCATTTATCATTTCTGATTCTGTTTATTTGGGTTCTCTCTTTCCCTATCTTTACAAGTCTTACCAGTGGTTTGTCAATCTTTTTTACTTTTTCAAAGAACCAGCTCTTGGATTCTATAATCTTTTGGAGAGTTTTTTGGGTCTAGCTCTTTGATTTCCTCCATAAGTTTTATTATTTCCTTCCTTCTGGTTTGGTAGGGCTCCTGTTGTTGGCCTTTTTCTAATGTTTTCCGTTGTGTAGTCAGGTCATCTATGTGGGTCCTTTTCTTCTTTCCTGATGAATGCTTGCAGAGCTATAAAAGTTCCTCTTAATGTGGCATGACCTGAGTCCCATAAGTACTGACAGCGGCGTCTTTATTTTCATTTGTTTCCAGGAATCTTTGGATTTCCTGTTTGATATCTTCTATGACCCATTGGCTATTCAGCAGGGAGCTGTTCAGTTTCCAGGTGTTTGGTTTAACACCCTGTTTCTGTGTAAGTTTAACTTCCATTGTTAGTGCATCAAGGTCTGAAAAGATAGTTGACACAATTTTTTTTTATTTTATTGAGGTATGCTTTGTGGCTCAGCATGTGGTCTGTGTTGGAAAGTGTTCTATGCGCACTGGAGAAAAATGTGTATTCAGATTTTCCAGCAAGAAAAGTCCTGTATATATCTACTAGCTCTCTTTCTTCCATTTCTTTCTTCAGGGTCAATATCTCCTTGGTGAGTTTCAGTCTTTCAATCTAGCCTTAGTTGATACAGCAGTGTTGAAGTCTATAATTACTATTGTATTTCTCTCAATTTTTTGAGATCCATTAATAGCTGTTTTAAGTATTGTGCTGGTCCTTTCTTTCTTTCTTTCTTTCTTTCTTTCTTTCTTTCTTTCTTTCTTTCTTTCTTTCTTTTCTTTCTTTTTCTTTCTTTCTTTCTTTCTTTCTTTCTTTCTTTCTTTCTTTCTTTCTTCCTTCCTTCCTTCCTTCCTTCCTTCCTTCCTTCCTTCCTTCCTTCCTTCTTTCCTTCCTTCTTTCTTTCTTTCTTTCTTTCTTTCTTTCTTTCTTTCTTTCTTTCTTTCTTTCTTTCTTTCTTCCATCTTTCTATTGTTGACATCTCAGACTACTATTGTGTTTCTCTCAATTCTTCTTTGAGGTACATTAGATGCTGTTTTAAGTATTTTACTGGCTCTTTGTTGTGTGCATATGTGTTTAGTAGTACAATTTCTTCCTGGTATACATACCGCTTAATAAATAAGAATTAAACTTCATTTTCCCTTCTAATGGTCCCTTCATTGTCCCTTCATTGTCCTTTCTTTTTTCAGCCTGAAGTCTCTATTATCCGATACTAGTATGGACGCACCAGCCTTTTTGGAGTAGTTGTTTGCATGGAGAATTGTCTTCCAACCTTGGCTTTGAGTCTGTGCTTGCTCTGATTATTCAGATGTGTTGCAGGAGATATCAGAATGTTGTGTTCAATTATCAATCCATTTTGTCACTCTGTGTCTCTTAATTGGTGCATTTAGACTGTTGACATTGAGATATTATTGTCCTCGTATCTTGTGCCATCTTTCTGTTTACATTTGTTGTGCTTTTTGGATTTTGGCGTATTTTAAAATAGACCCTTCAGTCCATCTTCTTGATTTTTTTTTGCTTCTTTTTTGGGGGTCACACCCAGTGAAGCTGAGAGGTTTCTCCTCGATCTGCACTCAGGAATCACTCCTGGCAGTGCTCAGATGACCATAATGGATGCCAGGGATCAAACACAGGCAAGCATGGGCCAGCCGCATGCATGGCAAACACTCTACACACTGGACTATCGCTCCAGCCCCCAGTCCTTGTTTAAAAGTTTGTTTGAGGTCATGTAATTCCTGAGTAGTTGCTTATCCATTAACTTGTATATCTTTCCTTCATATTTGAATGTGAGTCTGGAAGGGTAAATGATTCTTGGTGAGGTTGCAGTTCATTGAGCCTTTGCACAATATCACACCATTGTTTTCAGGTTTGGAACTTTTCATCGGAGAAGTCTGCTTAAGACTTTATCATTATATCCCACCATTGTTTTCAGGCTTGGAATGTTTCATCGGAGAAGTCTGCTGTAAATCTTAGTGATGTTTCTTTGTATGTGATTTCCTTCTTTGATCTTGCTGCTTTCAGTGTTCTATCTCTATATGCAGTTTTTGTCATTCTAATTAAGATGTGTCTTTGGGTATTCTCATCGGTGTTTCTTTTAGGTGGTATCCGACAGACTTCCTGGACTTGGACGCAAGCATTTTTTTAGTTCTGGATTCTCTTCATCAATGATGCCTTTGACAGTTTTCTTCATCATGGTTTTCTTCAGCCCTTCTGGCACCCCAAAGATCTGAATGTTATTCCTTCTGTCTTAATCCCGATTATCCCTTGTTGACTGCTTGTTGTGAGTTTTTTCCCATCTTCTGCTGTTTTGTAGGGAATCTTTTGAAATCATTTTCTAGGTAACATATTCTTTCTTCAGTAGTTGTTACTCTGCTATGGATGCCTTCCAGTGTGTTTTTCATTTCATTTACCACATTTTTTATATCTCACTTCCGTGTGCATTTTGGTCTGCATTTTCCTCATTATTCTCTCATGTCCTCTTGTATTTTATTGATTTAGCATTCCATTGCATCTTTGAGTTCCTTTTGCATCCTTAAAATTCTTTCCAAAATTCCTTATCAGAGAGATTATACATCTCATCATTATTGCTTGGCTCATCCGAGCTAGTGACTTCACACATTGAGCTTGATGGAATTTTGCATTGCTTTACCATTATGCCTATTGTTGTTTGCAAATGAGAGTTCTTTGGAGGACAGATAGTACAGTTAGTAGGTGTCTGGGCTGTTTGTTGAGTTTGGATAGGTGGCAAGGAGTGTAGGGACAAAAAGCTCACTGGTACCTCATGCAAGTTTGATAGGAAGTAGATCGCAGATGTGCAAGCGTCCATACAGCTCTCAGTTTGGGGATGTGGGTGGCTTGTTTCGGCCTGTTTCCTGGGGGTGATTAGTTCCGCGGATACACAATGATCACACACACATGTAGGAGGGCCTGGAGATGCTCCCGGAAGTACATGGCAGAGGTGTCCGAAGCAGATCCAAGACTGTGTGCTTTGGGTGACGCTGGTGAAAGTTCTGGCCTGTTCCCTGGGGCTGATTAATTTCATGGAGAAAGAAGAAACACACACACACACACACACACACACATACACATCCATACAAATACGAGGGACTGGTTTCTGTCCTGGAAGCCAAACTTGGTGTTTTTGTCTCAACAAAAACTAATTTCCAAATATGTTTACCGGTACCAGTGTTCCTTTTGAAAGAAGCCTGTACCACTGTCCCAGACATCTGTTCCAGTGCTGCAGATATTTTTTCCAGTGTTCCTGATACCTGATCGAATGTTCCTGATACCTGATTCAGTGTCCCTGATCATTCCAAGAGTTTCCTGTTCCTTGCTTATCAAAGATTGATTCGTGTGATCACCACTGTTGCTTTATCAGAAGCACTTCTTCAGACTGTGCCAGACACATGGCTTAATTTAAACTATGGCAAATTGACTTTCACAAATTATGGACAGAGCAACTTCAATCCGTTATATCAGACTTTGCCTAGGCATATAATCAGAGAAACACTTTCTTGCAAATTTTGCCTTGGGTCCAGAAAGGATTTGTGATCCTGGAGCAACATGTTATACCACTTTGTAATTGGAATTGCTGCTTTTAGTTTTAATTTTCTGTATGTGTTAGCCCGGATTTTGTATTTATCAATTTTATTTTTGTAAACTAAACAGGGGAATTGTTGCAGTGCACTGTTGCACAGTCTCTGCCTCAGGACTGGAGTTACCTTTGCAGGTCAATTTATCGACTGTGGCAAGACACAGTTTGGATCTATGACTCTATTGGCAGTATATCTTACCATGTATTTTATGTTACTGGTACAAATATTTTCTTTTGCTACCACAATCGTAATGAGTCTAGCCAGATATTACCCATATTTTTCTATGGCTATTCTTGATCTCCAAGTAGAATACAGTTATAATTAAATCAGGGGGATGCTGTTTGCCTCCAAGATAGCAAGCCTGGCTCTCTAATAAGCCGAGAGACTTATATCCACAATGATTATGAAGGTAAGACAAGGATCTTGGGAAGGCTAGGAGAAATATTTACCTGACTCTAGAATATCCATGGTACAGACACATGCCATTAGGGCCAGCTGGGAAACTCCAAGGACAATCTTGGCTGGGGCAATATTCACATTTCAATGCGACTGGGTACTTTCCTATGAGAATCGATCATGAAGGTACAGGCATTAACTATCATCGACTGCTGTGGGACTGTCCGGCCTGAAATGATACAAAAGCAGTAGCTTGCTCTCTACTTCTAGTCTTCTCTCCTCTTCCCTCTCTCTGCCTGTTCTCCCATTTTCTCTGTTTTCTTACTCTGTTCTCTTCCCTGTTGGGCCTCAGAACGTGTTATTGGCCATCATGGCCTAGGATGCTAAACCTACATGTGTCAAGGCTTATCAATCTTATAATAGAACCTGTGAGAGTAAGAGCCTCCTTAACAACTTTGCTCTTTGCTGGATTCCTGAGTCTTTCTCTGTCTGTGGGCTGCCAATTCCCTTGGGAATAAAGGGATTGCTGCCCCTGCTCATGCGTTTTTGTGGGGGAACCAAGCCTTCGCCAACAAATGGAAGTCCCACTGAGATCTCCTGTTCCTACGGCCCTACTCTTGTTTTTTGTTTTAAGTATTTTATTATACCACCGTGAGATATACAATTACAAAGATGTTCATATTTGGGTTTCGATCATACAGTGTTCCAGCACCCATCCATCCACCAGTGCCAATCTCCCACCACCAACGTCCCCAATTCACTCCCCCTCTCGCAGCCTGCCTCCATGGCATGTTCTTTCTTTCTTTCCATTTCTCTCTATCTCTTTCTCTTTTCCGTCTTTTCCACATTGTGGATTACAATACATACATTTAAGGGTTGGCATGTGTATCTTTTTGTCTGTACTTAATGCTCAGTTCTAGGTTGGTATTAGTACGTTCGACAAATGCTAGCACACTATTCCATTTTCTGTCTGACCTAGGCTCTGACTCCCACACTTTTGTGACAATTTCCACCTTTGACAAGACCTCCTAAGACATGTTTCGCTAAACCTTGGATATTGGTATCATAGTATGTTCATATATATATTTATATTTATGTCATGTTAATAATTGCAGTCATTCTATATCTGTCTCTCTCCTTCTGGCTAATTGCACTCAACATGATCTTCCCCATGTCCATGCATTTATAGGCAAAATCATAACTTCATTTTCCCTAACAGCTGCATAGTATTCCATTGTGAAGATGTACCAAAGCTTCTTTATCCAGTCATCGATTCTTGGGCACTCTGTTTATTTCCAGATTCTGGCTCTTGTGAATAATGCTGCTATGAATACCTCCCTACTTTTGGGGAGAAAGCAGCATACTCCGATTTGTGGTCATTCCACCAAGATTCCTGTTCATACTCTGAGTTTGTCAGGGAATCCAGCGATCTACGACACTTTTTTTCTCAAGAAAGCCCAGCCCACGATGGGCTGGTCAGGAAGACCTTGATGGGAGATTGACAGTAAAGAAGCAATTAAGAAGAATAGGGACCATCTTATCCACTCTGGGTCTGATTCCTGACTGGTGCTCATGTTCAGGATCCAGCTTCATCTTGGCTGAGAATCCTGACCAAACTACATGGCATGGGTTGGCTAGGTTCTGGAAGTCTGGGGTATTTATCTCCTTGGATTGTAGTACCAGAATGTGTGTGAATAAAGCCTTATGGAAACTGTTGTATACATGAGTCTTCATATGGCCGGCTGTCACCGGTCCCCCTGGAGTGGAGGGGATTCAATCTGCTCCCAGATACTTCTGGGAAATGCAGTTGCACACTATTCAGCAGCAATGTTTGCAGACTATCAGACTACTGATTATTGCTGTCCTGGGGATCACTGCCATGACCACTACCCCTGTTGTTCAGAAGAAGATCTTCAAATCTCTGTCCAAACACGTAATTTCATCAGGACATTGCAAAATGACTTCATCATTTAGACAGTGCAGCTGGGAACAGCAATTGAACACATTATAACACTTTCCTGTAGTGTGAACAAGCTCTATTCTGTAATGTGAACAAGGACAGAACAGAACAAACAGTGTTCTGGGACCAGTGGTGAACTTGGAGCATATGACATATGATCTGTATATGATATAACATATATCACTCATAAAACTTGTGATACATGAATTAAAGAAATCTGAAATTTTACAACTGGGCAGCATTCACAGTTCTTAACTTACAACCTCAGTTGCCTTAGATTTATTCTCGTCTCTTACACCCCTAAAAGTGTGCCCCAACACAGGTTGGATGGACCCAGGTCAAGTCATGAGTAAGCTACACTGGTTCTCCATGAAATGGACACTAACCTAAGAGTACAGACATAGAACAAACTCTCGTGATCCAAAGACAAGTAACAGCTTAAGGACCCTGTTGGGATTCGGAACTAATATGGAAAGAGTACTATGGTCTGGAATGTATGGTAATGTGTCTCAGGAAATGACAAGTGCCTCTATACCTTTCAGTGTTTTTACACAATAACTAGAAACGTTTTTTTAATAATAAAAAGATAAAGGAATAGTTGCCCTTACTCAGTCTTCCCTACACAGATACTGTATTTCGAAAAGAGAAAAGGTGCATATGTTGTATTACCCCTAAATTAAGTTTTTTAGGAGTGAAATGTTGTTACCAATTAAAGCCAAAGCTGGCTATTAAAACAGTTAAGAGATTAAAGGGTGTTAAAACAGATTGGATGCCAAATTCTGTTTAAGGTGGGTTATATACATATACATATAAATATATATATATATATATATATATATATATATATATATATGTGTGTGTGTGTGTGTGTGTGTGCAGGAGAGAATCCCCGGGGCCAAGGAGTGTGCTGAGAGAAAGCAGGGGTCCCATGAGAGGTTCCTTAGAGAGGTTCCTGTAATGTGCTGCAGTGAAGAGAGAATAAAGAGAGCTTCAGTCTTTCAAAAGTCTTGGTCTTATTCCTGTTTTCATAGAACAAGAATGGTCATCTGCCTTTAATGCATTTGGGGACTTGCCAAGCCCCTATTGTGGACCTTGCTGACAACTGACAGCTCCAAACAATTAAACTTTTATAAATATGTTAATGTTACACATATGCTGATTTTCCCTTTTCCCTCTATTTTAAGGTTAAATAACAATCCACAACACTGGGAACAAATGTTATGTGTGTATTCATAATTAATACTTATGATTGTTTGCCTTGTCTTAGTCAGTGTACTTACAACTTACTAATTACAGCCTCTTTTCTAGTGCATGAATATCCCATACACTGTAGTTCCTCATAAAGTGCCAAAAACTACATATCTGGGATCTATGGGAGTTTATCTGTATATGCATTTGGAAGAAAGTTTTAGACATGCAGTTCCATATAGAAAAGTATCGTATAAAATAACCATTTCTATTTCAATTCAATTTATGTTTACATTTCAATTCAAAATGTTGACAATGGTGTATCAAGTTAACAGGCATATTGCAATAGTTATTGTACTAGTCTTGCATGTGGCTGACCTACATTTAATCTTTGGTTACCATATGTTCCCATTGGCACAGCAGGATTAGATCCCAAGTACAGACACAGCAGGCACCTCAGAGAGCTGTCTGTGGAAGAAAAGCAACATCAAGTAAACAAAATATAAAAATCACATTTTTCTACATGCAATTTGTGAGTCTTCCATGATCTGATATATATAGTATTTTGAAAGATAAAAGTCTGCCTCAGAACTCCCTTCCCATTCAATTTCCCAAACCTCAAAACCATTGATCATTCTTTTACCCCCTCTTTCACTTCCTTCAGGTCGAGTTCACTTACCTTTTAAGGTAACATTCTTCAATGAAACCATATAAGTGCTCCTGCGGCTCTCTCTCTCTCTGATGCTGCTCTCCCACATTCTTTTCCTCCTTCCCAAACGCCCTTCCTTCTCTTTCCACTTCCTTCATCTTTTTCATCTCACTTTCTTCTTCATCACTTAGCTTGCTTCTTCTATATTGTGCTTACACATATTTATCTTCTTTCTTTTTGCTATTTTTTTTCTCTTTGTTTCCCTTCTATTTCTTCTGTTTCTTCTCACTTTCTTTTTTTCCATTGACTCCTCTTTTACTTCTTATTCTTCCAATTCTTTCCTCTGCTTCTTTTGGATCCACTTGCTCAATCACCTACTCCTCCTCCTCCTCCTCCTCCTGCTCCTCCTCCTGCTCCTCCTCCTCCTTTTCCTCCTCCTTCTTTAAATTCATCTTGTTCTGTCTTCTTATTCTGCATGTTCTTTTCTTTTTTTTGTGTGTCTTCACCTCTTACTGTTACTGTCATCTGATCTTTTCTTCTACTTCTTCTACCTAGTGTTCCTTTTCCTGCTCCTACTGTTGATTACTGCTTCCTTTTCAGAAAGCATCAGTGACAAAAATACACAGACTTAGAAAACATATAGTACACAATATTCGGCCATTCCTAACAAACTCGATTTTTTTTTGCATTTAACCCAGTATAAGGAGACAATATTAAAAAAAAGTCATATACAGAGAATTCCATGTTTATTAATCATCTCTATATGGAAAGAAAGAAAGACACTGGATCAGAGATGGACATCGGAGCATAGGTATTTGGGCCAATGTTCTTGCAAAGTGCACCCTCAGTGAAATGGCTGAACTGTAGGAGCAATATAGGTTTCCTCACAGTGGATTTTGTGGCATACATAGGGGAATGTCTGGATATCTGTATTGGACCAGTAGACTAACTTTCTTCACAATCTCAACTCAGTGATCCCCCTTACTTTTGAAAACCTTGAACAATAGTGAACATCCTGGGAAGAAGCCCAGATACATTTCAACTTTTCACACTCCCGGATGTTGGCCTGCTCCAGGTCTGCCTTGGCACTGCAGCGCATCAGGGCCTTGCATTCTTCCAGAACAAGGGGGTGGTACGAGGCCAGCTTTCTGACTTGTGCCATGACCTCTGGTGTGAAGGTATTAAGGCTGAACACCTGAGACACCAGACCTTTATTGTATGCCTCCTGAGCAGTCAGCTTCTGGGCCACCAAGCAGCATTTCAGAGGCAGCCACGCCCCGCATGATCTTGGGAAAGGTCAGGCTGCAGCAGCCATCTGGTGTCTGGCATTGGATGGTGTAAGGAGTTTGAAACCAAGCCTTGTCATTGCACCACACTATATCACACAGGCCCAGAATGGATGCACCAAGACCCATGGCTGGTCCTTTAACTGCAACCACTATAGGTTTCCTGAAGTGGATGAAGTGATTCACAAAGCTTTTCAGGTCATCAAAAACATTAAGCTTTTGTATTCCTGGGTCTATCGCCAGGCTCCTTGGCAAATAGTCCAATCCAGTTCACAAGAGAAAGAACTGCCAATTGCCCTGAGTAGTACAAAATTGCTATCATCCATGGCAGCAACACTCAGGGCATGCTGCATTTCCTTCATATTACCTGGAGGGAGGCAGTTGTTTTGTGAAGACCTGCTGATCAAGATGATATGGGTGTAAGCCTTTTGCTTCCTGACCACTATGTCTTTGTATTTGGGGCGACCTTCATCCTGTCTCCATCTAAAGCAAGCCAGAGTTTCAAACGCTCGCTGTCTGCTATCAACCACAGGTCTCCTCTGCGTATAAGGCATCACTGGAAGGCGGGCCTTTCTCATGCTCCTCCCAGGTTTTGCTCAAGCTGACTTCCAGGGAGATCTTCCTTCATCCAGAGTTAGTCTTTGGGGCTTCCACTCATCCTGTAGGCCACACACCTGCAGCCAGAGCATTTGGATGGAAGGACTGCTTTCCTGTTCTGACAGCTCAGTCTCACATGCTAGTAGAGTGGGCATTGCTCTCTTCATGATAGGGGCCGCTGTATCTTCATATCCCTGAGTCACAGGATCCACCTCAATCTTCAGGCAGCTATGCCCCAATCCATTCTTGACCAGCTTCTTCAACATAGGCTTCTTGGGCACAGGGATCTTCAAAACCGCTTGGGATGCAATGTGCCTCAAAGTTTGGCTGCTATCCAACATCCTGGTGGTCATGGTGCCCTGGCTCTTGACATTGAGCCCTGCTTTGCCAGACTCTGCCTTGAGGGTTCCGGCAAGCTTCTGTGCATGGGGTCCGCCCAGCTTTCCCTGTCCCAACCAGGTGCATTCTCAGGGTTCTTCTGCCTGCCACCGCCTGAATTCTCACAGCACTTCTTCTCACTTCACCAGGTGTTTTCTGGCTCCCAAGTGCCTGAATCCCAGTCATAGCCTTTCCCCTGCACCAGGTATTCTCGCTTCCCGTTCAGGTCTTGCCTTTCATCTGCGATCCTCTCCAGCTCGTACAATGGCTCGCTGTCCAAGCTGTCAACCGCACTTTGGAGGATAATGAGCTCTACCTCGCCAGGCCCTGCCTGGAAATGACCAAAAAACTGCAGCACAGGAGACCAAGAGACCAACCTGACTGGATGAGGCACCTTTTCTGGGTTCTTCTCCCTGCCACAGCCTTAATTCTCTGTGAGCTTCTTCACAGATCACTAGGTGTTTTCTGGGTCCCAAGTGTCTGAATCTCGGTCGTAGCCTTTCCACTGCAAAAGGTATTCTCGCTTCCCATTCTGGTCTTGCCTTTCATCTGCGATCCTCTCAACCTCATACAATGGTTCGAAGTCCTTGTTGCCTATAGCACTTGGAATATAAACGAGTTCTGCTTCGCCATCTTCTGCCTTGAGGGCTCCAAAGTTCTGCTACACAGCTCAACCACAAGGCTGCCCTTGACTGAACCTAGTGACTTCCTTGTGTTCTTCTGCCTGCCACAGCCTGAATTCTCGGAGCGCTTCTTCACAGTGTACCAGCAGTTCTTCTGGCTCCCAAGTGTCTTTCCACTCCACCAGGTATTCTCGCTTCCCGTTCAGGCCTTGCCTTTCATCTGTGATTCTCTCAACCTCAAGCAATGGCTTGCTGTCCATGCTGTCGATGGCACTTTGAAGACCCTATTGAGAACAGCTAAGCCTTGGACCTCTGTGACGTCATTTCCTGTCCAGTTCCTGCGAAGGGAGAGCTGGGAACTTGGGAGGGTGGGAGGGAGGGGAGGCAAGTAGGGAGTAGTGTGCGCATGCTCACCGCAGTCCATTGCAATCTGGAAGTTCGACTGTGCGTGGCCAGTACACAGTAGTGCAGGGCACCTCCTCACTAGTGACCGTCCGCTTTGGCTTTTCTTTCAGTCTTTTTCAAGGAAAGTTCAATTCTCTCAGGCCTGGTCCCTATTGTCCATGCAGCTTTGTCCCTTCTGACCCTCATGTCCCTCAAACCGAACAAGTCCCTGCATCGGAAACTTCAATCCTTGGAACTCACACTGCTACGCAACCTTTCACTCATGGTCCAAATGGCAGAATATGCAATGCAACAAATTTTACAGCTGATTATACCCTCCAGGATCCTTCACCCTGAATAAAAACCTAGGTCCTCAGGAATGCTGCCAATGTACTGATGCTCCTGCTGCTACCATACACCTCATTGTGCTTCCATTCATCTAAGGAGCCATACTAACCAACATGACTAACCTTGCTTCCAGCATCTTTCATTCTTACCTAAAAAAAAATGGGTGGATCCCTCGAAGAATCAAATTACAGTCACTGAACACATCACTTGGAGATTGCTCACATAGTATAACATTTGGCAAGTAGGCAATCAGCCCCTAACTCTAACATGTCAATTATTCAGAGATCTGCAGCCTCATGGAAAGGATTTCATCAAGTCTTGGTGGACCTTGGGTCATGATTATGACATTGGTGGCTTCTGAACTCTGCTAATAGAGTCCTATGAAAAATCCCAAAGTATTTAAGTCCATGTTAGAACATTGCCTGCAATATAGAGTAGATTCTACAGTAAATATTCCATTTAAGTTGCTTTCAACTCTTCTTTTCTTATTCTTTTGTTTTTATTCTTTTAGTACTTATTTTATGTAAATTTTTTTATTATGGCACCGTGAGATACAAAATTACAAATATGTTCATGTTTGGGTTTCAGTCACTCAGTGTTCCAGCATCCACACCACCACAGTGCCCAATTCCCACTACCAATATCTGTAGCAGTAAGTAGGTCTAAGGATATGCTAAGGAAGGCCTGATGCAGACTGCCTGTTAACAAATCACTTGTCTTCTTTCACTTGTCTTCCGGTTGTACATGGATTTGCATGAGTAACATCTCCATACATCCTGTTGCAAGCAAGTGTAGCCCAAGGGCATCAGTTTCCTCCAGGAACAGAAAGCGCCTCAAACCATTCCTTCAGGACATGGGAATGAGGTTCATAATTGATACTGGTTTTTGGCATATGAAATAAAACCGGGTAGCTTGCCAGGCTCTGCAGAGTAGGTGTTATACACTAAGTAGAGGGCTGTCTACTCAAGGATTTACTGTTGAAAATCAATGGGGAAAAGTTCAGGTTATTCCATTGAATCCTCACAACACCCCTGTGAGGTAGGCAAGGGAAAGGGAAAATATTAGTGATGGTCAGGGCTGAGCCCCTGTGGTCCTCCTGGAATTGTGAATCCCTAGCAGTCTTGCAGAACTCGCTTATCTATGAACTCTGATATGGACATCCTATAATGAAACTCCATGTACTGTTAATGAACAAAGCCATGAATCATTTTCTGCTGTGCCATTCAAAATCTTCCACTTTGGGAAAGCATGCTCTTCAACTTCTTGAAGACTCTAGGACCAAACACAATTCTCCGTTGACCATTGGAGTGTGAATAAGTTCATCAAGACTTAGATCCTCTTCAGAAGACTTAAGTCTCACCTGCATTCAAGGTTTCTACGGAACTCTCTCACAAAAGTACAAGCTTAAAGGGATGAAGTCCACTAATGCCTGTCGAGGCGCCTCCGCGGGGTCCCCAACAGTGCCAGGAAGCGAGTTCCCTTCTACCTCCGAAGCCGGCGAGGAATGGATGAACACTCAGGAAGCGGCCAATCCTTAGGAATAGCTGCTGGAGAGGGGAGCCCAGGTTGTAGGGTTCCCATGGGGACCATAGTAGAATTTACATTCCTTAAGTCAATCAGCAAATGCCATTCGCCTGATTTTTTCTGTATTACAAAAACAGGAGAATTCCATTCTGAAAACGTTTCCTCAATATGTCCTAATTTCAGCTGTTCTTCCACTAGATTTGTTAGCGCCTCTAACTTTTTTGGTATTGAGGGGCCACTGTGGTGTCCATATAGGTTTTTCAGACTTCCACTGAATACGGATAGGGGGTGGGCGCTTAAACACAGCGGCCCCAATTAAAAAGGGTTACTCCCGGTGTTAGGCTTATTATGGAGAGCTGGAATTGGTGCTCGACGGGGAATTGGACAAGGTATGTGGATTACTGCCCCCCCACTGCTCCAGCATGTCTCGACCCCATAAAGTTAAAGGCATAGGGGTTATATAAGGCTGGACCATGGATACATTCCCTTCAGGACCAATACACGGCAGCAACCTCGCACTCTGTCGGAGAAGAGAGGAGGAGATATTGCCTACCCCGCTCAGGTTATGGAACACTTTCTTTAGGGCCCAGTTAGAGGGCCAATACTTGGTGGAGATTATGGATATATCTGCCCCTGTATCCAACATGCCTTTGAATTTCCTTTTATAAATTTCGATGGGTATAACCGGCCGCTTGGCCTGAGAAATTCTGGCAGTGTACCCAACTAGATAGTTAGCAGGTGGCTGTTGGGTTGGTTCTGTGTGGCTGCATAACCAACAATGAAGTTGGCAGATTGGTTGGTACTGTTTAAGCCACCAGCTGTAGGGTGTTCGGACTGACTACACGGATCCTCAAAAAATAATAATAGTTTAGCAAGTGGTTCCCCCTTTTTTAAAAGTCCATTTAGTTGGCACAAATATTGACAGTATTATCTCTCCATGAGATTCAGGATCCAGAAGTCCGAAATGCACCATAATTCCCTTAAATTTCAGCCAATCGCTCCCCTGAATTAAACCCATACTACCTGGGGAGCAGGTCCTTTTTATCCCTGTTTTTAGCATGTAGGGGTCTTGACTTGGGTATATTGTGACAGTCTTAGGGCAGAAAATGTCGAGACTGCCACTGCCTGATGGGGTAGGCCAGAGAGCATTTATTGACTGTAATTCTGTGGATTCTGATTTGGAGGATACTGGGCAGGTGGAATGAAGGAGAGTGCCCCTGGATTCAGCTGGGCCTGGGGCTGGCCCCCCACCCAGTTTCCCGCATTAGGGGAGGCATAGATGTTATTTGAGCCTGCGGAGCTTGTGGAACCCGGGAGGGAGTCCATGTAACATTTCCTATAAAGGGATTATTAGAATGTTGCCCTGTATTGATAGTTTTAGAAGATGGGCAATCTCTACGGGTGTGTTCCTTCTTTCTGCAGCTAAAGCAGGTTATCTGTCCAGATGAAGCCTGAGGCTGACTTCGCCTCCAAGACAGACAGTCTCTGGCCCAATGTTTTCCTTTTCTGCACCTTGGGCATGGTCCATGTGGGGCCCTCCGAGGGGTGGAGTGGCAATTATTAGAATAGTTTCTCCGATTATTGTTTATCCTTTGAAGTTTATTGTTTCTCCCCCTAAAGCTGTTTGACATTTCATCCCTCTCCTGATCCTCCTGCTGTATGGGATAAGCCTCTATATCATTCTGTGTCCTATGGGAGGTTAAACCGCCATTTCTACAGGCCTTTAGATACCACATGAGGTCTTCCTTTTCCTTAATACTATATAGTCTAGTTCGCTCGACAATTTTGATTAGTATTCTCATATGCTAAGTTTCATTTTAGGACTTCTTGAGTGGTTGGGTCTTGAACCTGTCTTTGGATTGTTTCACATAATCTCCCAACAAAATCAAAGTATGGTTCATCACGACCCTGGTAAATTTTTGTATAGCTACCTAGAAATTCTGGGTCGGAACCTACTTTTTCCCATGCTTTTAATTCTGTCTCCCGAACAAATTTTAAAATAGGTTCAGGTAATGTCGCTTGTTTTGCTTTCTTTTTCCATTCACCTTCACTTTTTAGCATGGCAAAAGTTATAGTTTGTCCTGATTGCTTTTCTCTTAAAGTGTCAATATTCCGGTTAACCCCATCTGCATACCACATTTGCCATTGCATGAACTGTGATTTGTTTAGACAAGTATGGGCTACCGTTTCAAAGTCTCCCAATACCCACTGACTACTTTCGCTCCAATCAGCTAAATATTTTAAAGTATAAGGACTTCATATTCCAAACCTGTCACAAGCCTTCCTAAATGGGATTATTGACTCAATTTTTAAGTCTTCATGAATCGGTTTTACTCTATCTTTAGATTGGTCATGAGAAAGATTGCTGCGCTTTGCTCTTTGGTTATTATTAGAATGACAACCACAGCAACTGCAAGGCTCTTGGGGCCTGCACGAGCTAACCTGTTCCTCCCGTTCTTCCTCATCAGAGCTTGTAGTATCTGGCAGAGGAACATCTACCCCATTGAGGGTATTAACTCTGGGGAGATTTTCAGCTTGGGAATTTGCCTCCTCTGGGTTTTCCTGTTCCTCCTCTAAGTTATCAGCCACATTAGAATTCTTTTTAGATTTTTTTGCTGGGAATGTATACACCTTTTTCAAGTCTACAGCCTTGGGGCGTGTTTGTGAACAGCTTTTAGTTGGTTCACGCCTCAGTATTGGGTATGCGCTAGGTCCTGATTGATAAGTTATGAAATCAGAAATCTCCCTGCGTAAAACATCCATTTCTTGTTTTAAGTTTTCAAGTTTCCTATATATTTCTTTGTTTTGTCTTTCAATCTTATGTGTAACTTCCAAACCTCCTCTTTCTGTCCATCTATTCTATCTCTCTGTTTGTCAATTTCTCCCTCTAAGATAGTGCTAATTTTACTGATATCCTTCTTCTGCTCTTCAAACTTTACTTCAAATTTTAAATCCTGTTCAATAATTTTACTTTCCTGTTCTTCTAATTTCTTTTCAAATTTTAAACTCTGTTAAATAATTCTGTCCTCAAGCTTTAAGACCAGTCTACCTGTAATTTCATGATCCTCACTTATTTCTTTAATCGCTGACTAAACCTCCTCCCTTAAGATTGCATTCAATTTATTACTTTCTTCCCTCTCTCTATTAAACATTGTCCTTACACAAAGGTACAGTTTAAAAATCGCAAGGACCCAGATGATTTGTGAAGAGATAGAGTAGTTCTCAGAAAGGAACTTTATAGACTGGGCTATGTATGGTTCCGAGCCAATAAAAGATACAATGTATCTATACCATGAGATATCCATCATTTTATTCAAGGTTCGGAGGCAGATGATCTCTGTCCGATGATTATTAGAGCAGACGATGTTCGTGGTGCCCACAACAGGGACGCCAAATGTCGGGGCGCTCGCCGGGGTCCCCGACAGTGCCGGGAAGTGAGTTCCCTTCTACCTCCGAGCCGGCGAGGAATGGATGAACACTCAGGAATCCGATGCGGTTTTAAAGGGCTTTACTTATCACAGGTTTAGGCATACAAATCAGCAAAAGGAAAAGCCCGGTGCTTAGGATTCCAGGCTATAACCCCAGCCACATGTAGGCCAAGATGGCGACCACCACATGTAAAGGTTTTGTAAAAGGAGAAAAAGGCTTCCAAGGGAAATGAGCGCTCACAAGGAGAGATTCCACAAAGAAGAAGGCCAGGAGAGCGGGAACTGGCTAGTTTATATCCCTGTAACTCAGACCTTCCTCCCACTGTTATGGAAAGCAGGGAGGGTTCAATACCCTTAGGTAATCCCTCCCTGAACCTCACCTAGGGCCTTTACTATGCTAATGTTTTGAGCCGAAATCTGCCTGGGAATGCCTTTGTAGTGTAGAGAAGGGGGTTTCTGAGATGGCATGTCTCTGTACCAAAGACTAATACTAATGCCAGTTAAATATTTCTCCAAGCCTTCACAAGTCTCTTCTACTTCATGGTAGTTTTATATTTTAGTTGCCTTTGAGTATATCAGGGAGCCATGCTTGTTTGCTTGGAAGCAAACAGCATTTCTCTCTGGTCTAATTACTTAGGGATCCAGCGTGGCCAGGCTAATATGCTGGTAAGATCTAGCCAGTCCCATGATGATTGTGGTATCATGGTAGAATATTTATACCAGCTAGTACAGCATACATGGTCGGATAAACTGCCACATTTAGACTACCCCTTATCTACGGAGTGATTTGCGGAAGGCACTCCAGAGCAGATGCAGTGGCCCTTAGTAGTCCTGCAACACTTGGGTATATTCCCAGAGTGCTATTGCTCGATCAAATGCGAGGTCAATATCTAATTTGCGGAGGAATGCCTGTATTGTTTACCAAAAAGGCTGTACCAGCCGACACTCCCACCAACACTGGATGAGAGTCCCTTTCTCCCCACACCCACGCCAGCACCGGTGGTTCTGGCTGTTTTGGATGTGTGCCAGTGTCTGTGTTGTGAGTTGGTACCTCATTGTTGTTTTGATTTGCATCTCCCTTATGATTCAAGATGAAGAGCACTTGTTCATATGCCTTTTAAAATTCTTTCCTTATTACAGGTTCAGCCATACAAATCAGCAATAGGAAAGACCCTGTGCTTAGGATTCGCTTTTAGAACCCCAGCCATGTGTAGGCCAAGATGGCAACCACCACGTGTAAAGGCCCTGTAAAGAGGAGACAAAGAGAAGGCTCCCAAGAAGAGTGCGAGTCCAAATAAAGAGAGACCAAAAAGAGAAAGCAAGAGAGGAAGCAACCTAGTTTTATATCCCTGCAATTCAGACCTCCCACTATTATGGGAAGCAGGAGGGTCAAATTCCCTCAGGTAATATCTCCCAGCACCTCACCTAGGTCCTTTTATATGCTAATGTTTTGAGCCAAGATCTGCCTGAAAATGCCTTTATAGGGTAGAGAAGGGGGTTTCTGAGATATCTTGCCTCTGTATCAAAATCTATACTAATGCCAGTTAAATATTTCTCCAAGCCTTCACAAGAGTCTATCTACTTCACAGTAGTTTTGTATTTTAGTTGCCATTGAGTTATCAGGGAGCCATGCTTGCTTGCTTGGAGGTAAACAGCTTTTCTCTCTTGTCTAATGAAGAGATCCAACGTGATCAGGCAAATATGCTGGTAAGATCTAGCTAGTCCCACGATGATTGTGGTAGCATGGGAGAATATTTACACCAGCCAGTATAGAATACATGGTCAGATAAACTGCCACATTTCGACTACCCCCTAATCTACGAAGTGACCTGCAGGAGGCAATACAAGACAGATGCAGAGGCTTTTAGACTTTTAGGTGTCCTGCAACAAAGTGGTAAGCCTGCTGGAGGTCTGACGACTCTCTCTCTGTATGGTTTGGAGAAAAGAATCCTCGCCATAACAAATAATGGATCACATGCTCTTAGTCTTCCTAGAAAATCTGATATCTGGGGAGGTCTTTTCATTGCTCCTAGGCCTTATCCGGTAAAGCAGAAATCTGTTAAGAAATACAGAGGGTTTTTGGCAAACTGTCAAGCAATAGTGTTACTATGTAGCATTCTCTAGTGCGACTGTCAATCAAGCTGCAGAAACACAGACAAGGCTATCCTAGGTTATTTCTCTGCACATTCCCTTCTTGTCTGTAACTAACCGTAGATAAAGTTAGACGGACAACGGGTTTTTCTCGTTTTTCTATTACTTCTAAGTCTTACAAGACCTTGTCTTCTACAGTTAATTAGGAAGGCTAAGTTAACAAACTTCTATTCTTTGCTTATCTCACATCTCTTAGGTGGCACCTCCTGCAGGTTTTTGGCTCCTAGACATCGCCTCCCTCTCACCATCAATCCTATATTAAAAATGTAAAATGTCTTGGTGGTGTAAATCATGTTTACATAATGTGCAAATTCTACTGCCCTTTATTCCAGTGGTATATCAGGGAGTTGAGGTCTTTGGGGTGAGTCAGCTATGGCCAGTTAGCTGCGGTCAATAATGAGCTCTGGTCGGTTAGCTGTGGCCAATAAGCTGCAAAATTGAGAGCTGCTGCCCTTCTGGCTGGTGATTATTAAAAATATTAATGGAAATACATCATGTTCTTCGAGTCTCATCTCTGCACTTCCATCCTGCCGGGACATTTCTGCTTCATCTGGTGCCCAAGTCCCTCCTGTCTTCCCCTACCCCTTGTACCTCTGCTGAAGAACCAACTGCACCTCTGGCTTAATTACCCCATAGTGAGCCATGGTCAGCATTACCTGCCTTTGTAGGCCTGATGGTGTGACAGGGGTTACGGATGGGAATAGGAAGAAATATGTTCCAGAGAAATATGTTTGCAGCGTATTTTTTTGGAAGCTGGAGTAATTTTATTGCGATGGGAAACTCCACATCTCATTTAGATCCATATACTGATGCACTTGTGATTCTCACTAAGGCTTTGGACTGCCTCAAAAGAGTGTGTTTTAGAAGGTCTCCTTAAGAGAATGCAGGTTTTTGGATTAAACCAGAGACCAGAGTTCAACCTGAAAGTATGGAAAAAGATTGGGAAGGATTTAAGGCATACCCACAGAAAAGTTAAAATATTCCTGCAGAAGAACAGGGGTGCATATGCTTGCATTAATTCTGCTTTCATGCCCTTTGAATGTGATTCAGAGGAGGAGGACATACTTTCTTCTGACCCAAGTCCCTCCTGTCTTCCCCACCCCTTGTACCTCTGCTGAAGAACCAACTGCACCTCTGGCTTGATTACCCCGTAGTGAGCCATGGTCAGCATTACCTGCCTTTGTAAATTCTAACTCTGAAACAAGACAGGCAGCCTGGCCTGCTGATAGTTTTGATTCTGATGCAGAAATAGAGGTGCCTTGACATGAGAGGGTGCTCAGGAGAGAACTTCATTATCACAGGGGAAATTGGATCTGAGAAAGAATACAGAAGGTCACCTATGCCTAGGTGACCTGAGTTTCACACCCTAATTTACTCAGATAAAATATCCCACTAGGCAAAGGGAACACTGGTGCCGGTAACCATAAGTGGAAATTGATATTTGGCGAGACAAAAACACCAAGATTAGCTTTAGGACCGACTCTAGTCCCTCCTGTGTGTGTCTGTGTCTCTGTGGAAGTTTCTCTGTGTGTGTGATACTTGTGTCTCCGCAGAACTAATCAGCCCCAGAAAATAGGCTAGAACTTTCACCAGCAGGACCCAATGCACACAGTCCTGGATCCACCCCGGACCCATCTGCCCTGCACTTCTGGGATCATCTCCAGGCCCTCATACAGGTGTGTGATCCTAGTTTTGGCGTGGACCTAATCTACCCCAGAGCACAGGCCAGAACCAGCCACCCACATCCCAAAACTGAAAACTGTGTGGGCGCTCGCACATCTGCATGATTTACAAGTTCTCATCTTGGTGGGTAACTGGCCGCAGCTGACTGAATGTAGCTAACTGAGGAGAGCTGACTGACCCTTAAACAAAGACCCTAACTGCCGTCTATGCCAACACAACAAAGGCAGTACAACTTAGATTTAAGTTTACAGAATTGACACTGCAAGGACATTTTACATTTTTACCATAGGATTTATGTTGATAGGGAGGAAACACTCATTTGAGCCAACAAGGGAATGTGCAGAGAAATGACATAGGACAGCCTTGTCTGTGTAAATGCAGCTTAATTAACAGTCTCACAAGGGAATTCTACATACTAAATCAATTTGGAGACAGTCTGCCAGAAGTCCCTATGTATATGTGAACAGGCAGTATACATCCAACCTTCCTTCACATATCCTTAGATCTACTTACTACTACAATTTCCAAAGATGCTCTACACAACAGCAGAATATGGGAAAAAGAATCACAATTAATGAACAGACAACAAGAGATAATCAGGTTGAGGCCAGAAGGAATAATATATGGATCCTTGAGGTCCCAGAGGGCCTGAAGAAAACTGTCAAAACTGTCATTGTGGAAAGGATCAAGAACAAAAGAATGCTTGCATCCAAATCCAGGAGGCCTGTAGGATAGCACCTAAAAGAAATACCAATAGGAATACTCCAAGACACATCTTAACTAGAAAGACAAAATCTACTTGTAGAGATAGAATGCTGAAAACAGCAAGAAGGAAATCACATACAAAGGCACATTATTAAGATGTACAGCAGACTTCTCTGATGAAACATTCCGAGCCTGAAAACAAAATTGGAATATTTTGAAAAGGCTCAATGAACTGCAGGCCTCACCAAGAATTCTTTACTTGGCCAGACTCACATTCAGATATGAATGAAATACACACAACTTTCTGGATAAGCAACTACTCACGACTTACATGGACTAAAATACCAACTTTAAAAGAAGGACTGAAGGGTCTACTGGAAAAATATGACAAAACCCAAAAGCACAACCTGTGTAAACAGAAAGATGGCACAAAAACCAATGACAATAATCTCTCTCAATATCAATGGTCTAAATGCACCAATTCAGAGACACAGAATTGCAAAATGGAATGGATTCAACAACTGAACCCAAAATTCTGATATCTTCTGAAACACAACTGAGCAATCAGAGCTAACACAGACTCAAAGTCAAAGGTTGGAAGACAATTCTCCATGCAAACAACTACTCCAAAAAGGCCAGTGTGGCCATACTAATATCGGATAATAGAGATTTTTGGCTGAAAAAGGTTAGAAGGGAGAATGAAAGAAGAAATTACACTACTAAACATATATGCTTCCAACAAGGGGCCGGCAAAATACTTAAAACAACTGCTAATAGACCTCAAAAAAGACATTAACAGTAGGACAATAAAAGTTAGAGACTTCTCCACTGCCTATCAACTATGGATAGATCGACAAGATTGAAACTCACCAAGGAAATATTGACCCTGAAGGAAGAAAAGGAACAAAGAGAGCTAGTGTATATAGAAGAGAGCTCTTGTATATAGACAGGGCTTTAATGCCCAAAAAGCTGAAAACACATTTTTCTCCAGTGCACATGACATATTTTCCAAGATAGACCACATACTGAACCACAAATCAACCATCATACAAATTTAAAAACGATAGAAAATGTACAACTATCTTTTCAGACTGAAAATGGAAGTTAACCTTTCACAGAAACAGGGAGTCAAGCCAAATTCCTGGAAACTGAACAGCTCACTGCTGAACAGCCAGTGGGTCATAGAAGACATCAAACAGGAAATCCTAAGATTCCTGGAAACAAATAAAAATGAAGACAACAACTATCAGAAGTTATGGGACACAGGAAACGCTGTGTTCAGAGGAACGTTTATAGCTCTGCAAGCATTCATCAGGAAAGAAGAAAGGGCCCACAAAAAATGAACTGAATACACAGCTGAAGACATTAGAAAAAGACCAACAAAAGGAGCCCAACCCAAGCAGAAGGAAGAAAATAATAATGTTTAGGGAGGAAATCAACAAGGTGAAAACCAAAAAATCTCTCCAAAAGATTAATGAAACCAAGAGCTGGTTCTTTGAAAAAGTAAACAAGATAGACAAACACTGGCAAGACTTGTAAGGACAGGGAGAGAAACCAAATACACAGAATCAGACATGAAAAATGACATCACAACAGAAGCCACAGGAATCCAAGAGATCATCAGATTACTTTGAGGGTCTTTATGCCAGGAAAAAAATGAGGTCTAGAAGAATTGGATAAATTCTGGAAGTCCTATAACCTCTCTCAGCTGAAACAAGAACAGCAGCAACACCTGAATAAGCCTATCACCATGGAGGAAATTGAAACAGTCATTAAAAGTCTGCCCAAACACAAAAGCTCAGGTCCAGATGGATTCACTATTGAATTTACCAAACCTTTAAGGAGGACCTACTTCCAGTCCTTTACAAGATGTTCCAGGAATTGGAAGAAACAGAAATATTCCCCAACAGCTTCTACGAGGCACATATCACCCTGATACACAAAGCAGGGAGAGACAAACACAAAGATTAAAAACTACACACCAATCTCCCTGATGAACACAGATGCTAAGATCTAGAACAAAATACTAGCCAACAGAATCCAAAGACTCATCAAGAACATTATAAATCATGACCAAGTAGGATTCATTCCGGGAATGCAAGGATGGTCTAACATTTGCAAGTCAATAAACATAATCCATCATATCAATAAGAGGAAAAATAAAAACCATATGATCACACCAATAGACACAGAGAAAGCATTTGACAAGATCCAACACCCTCCAGAAAAAGGGAATTGAAGGAACCATCCTCAAGGTAGTCGAAGCCATCTATCAAAAGGCTACAGAAAGCATCTTTCTCAATGGAGAAAAAACTGAAAGCCTTTCCCCTGAGAACAGGGAAAAGATAAGGTTGCCCACTCTCACCTCTTTTATTCAATATGTACTGAAATTACTTGCCATAGCAATCAGAGAAAAAAGGACCTACGGGCATCCAGATAGGCAAGGAAGAAGTCAAGTTATCATTATTCGCAGATGACATGATATTATACCTAGAGAACCCTAAATTCTCTACAAAAAATACTCTGAGAAACTGTAGACACATGTATTAGATTGGCAGGCTACAAGAACCTCACCCAAAAGTCGGTGGTTTTTCTACATACAAATAACGAAAGAGAAGAAAGTGCTTTTTTGGAAACTATTTCATTCACAGATGTGCCACAGAAAATCAAATACCTCAGAATCAGCTTAACCAAGTGTCTAAAGTAATTGTACAAAGAAAACCGCAAGACACTGCTCCAAGAAATAAAAGAGGACACGAGTAAATGGAAACACATTCTCTGCACATGAATGGGGAGAATCAACATTGTCAAAATGGTAATACTTTCTAGAGCTTTGTACAGATTCAATGCAGTCCCTATAAGGATACCCAGGGCATTCTTCAAAGAAATTGACCAAGCACTCCTGAAATTCATATGGAAAAATAAACCCCCACGGATAACTAAAGCAATTATGGGAAAAAAGTAGATGGGACGCGTCATCTTTCCAAACTTCAAACTGTACTACAAGCTATTAGTAATGGAAACAGCATGGTATTGGAATGAAAACAGACCTCTGTGAACCTATGGAATAGAACTGAGTATCCTGATACCCAACCTCATATACATGATCATTTAATCTTTGATGAAGGTGCAAGGAGGCCAAAATTGAGTAAGATAAGCCTCTTCAACAAGTGGCGATGGGAAAACTGGGCAGCAACATGTAAAAATGAATTTGGACCTCTGTCTAAAACCATGCAAGAAATCAGATTAAAATGGATTAAAGATCTCTATATCAGACTCAAGTCCATCAAGTACATTGAAGAAAATATAGGAAAAACCCTCCAAGACATTGAAAAACTAAGTGCCTCTTCAAAGGTGAAACACCACTAGCAAAGCAACTAGAAGAAAAGATAAACATATGGGACTACATGAAAGGAAGAATCTTTTGCACTTCAAAAAGAAGCAGTGCATTGAAAGTAAAGACAGTACTTAGTCCAGACAGTATTTTAGTAGAGACAATATTTTAGGACTTCTTCGTTTTGGCAGCCTAGTTTGGCCATGAAATTTTAGGCACTCCTTGTTCATCCTTCTTAGTGCTGCCAAAAATATTCAGATCAAAGTGGATTAAAGATCTCAATATCAGACTTGATTCCATAAAGTACATTGAAGAAAATATAGGAAACACCCTCCATGACATTGAAAAACTAAATGCCTCTTCAAAGGTGAAACACCACTAACAAAGCAACTGGAATAAAGAAAAACACATGGGACTACAGCAAACAAAGAAGCTTCTGCGAATCAAAAAGAAGCATTGAAAGTACAGACAGATATTAGTCCAGACAGTATTTTCATTTTGGCAGCCTAGTTTGGCCATGAAATTTCAGGCACTTCTTGTTCATCCTTCCTAGTGCTTTCAAAAATATGCAGTTGAAACACCATGCCTACCTTTATGTTCATAGCAGTATTATTCACAATAGCCAGACCTTGTGGAATAGCTTCTGCTCCCTTGTGCTGGCCATTCGGATCAGGTACCAAGGGTCCCATGGCCTACGTTCTGGCCAGGCGCCAAAGACCAGTGCTCGCTCAGTAGGGAAGAACCCCCAGAACACCCCCAGGCTCTCCTGGGGCCTCTACTTATAGTCCTGACCAGGTTTAGATCCCTTGCCTCAACTGTCTTAACAGACCCTTGAGAGGCTAGTCACTGTCACTGTCTTCCCATTCATCTTCGATTTGCTCGAACGGGCACCAGTAACATCTCCATATTTCCTGTGGCAGGCAAGTAGAGCCCAAGGGCACCTGCTTGTTCCAGGACCATAAAGAGACTCAAACCATCCCATCAGGTCATGGGAATGAGGTCTATTATTGTTACGACAGTTATAGAATGAGGTCTGTCATTGTTATGACATGGGTAGTGTGGCAGGCTCTGCTGTGCAGGTTGCATACTCTTGTAGTCATCTCTAAATCCAGCATTTATTGATCAACCGCAAAGCTGCTTTTTGGTTGCATGAGCCGGGCTGTGATAGGCTGGTCTACTGGGTGGAGTTCTGATGAGGGGGAAGTCCGGATGTGGAAAATGGAGGCCCTCATGGATGGGTGGTTGTCTGGTTTGTTGCAAGGCTCTGCTGTGGTGGCGGGCCAGGACTAGAACCTGTCATCCCTCCCAGGCACCTTGTGAGCAGCTGGGCAGAGCCAGTAGCAGCTCTGCCCTGTGTCTGTGATTCTCTGAATCAGCATACGTGGGCCAGATAAAAAAGACTGCTGCAGGGTGGATTTCGATGAGCCAGATTGTGATAGGCTGGTCTGCTAGGTGGAATTTTCACTAGGGGGAAGTCCAAATGTGGAAAATGTAGGCCCTCAATGAGCAGGGGGTCGTTTGATTTGTTTGAAATTTCTGCTGGGGTGCCGGGCCAGGGCTAGAACCTGCCATCCCTCCCGGGCGCCTTGTGAGCATGTGGGCACAGGGAGAGCCAGTGGCAGCTCTGCCCCATGACAGTGTAGTCTGAGAGGATAGTACTGTGCATTTAAGACCACTTGTCCCAGAGGGTAACTTTTGGTTAATAGAAGGACCTGAAAATGCAAAACTTTTGCAATCATCTAGGTGGATAGGTATGTTATAAAAACAGTCTTTTACATCTATTATAATCAATGGTCAGTCTTTAGGAATAGGGGCTGGAGAGAGAAGCCCAGGTTGCAGGGCTCCCATGGGGACCATGGTAGGTTTAGTATTCCTTAAGTCAATCAGCAGACAACATTTGCCTGATTCGTTTTGTATCACAAAAGCAGGAGAAACCCACGCTGAAAAATGATGACTCAATATGGCTGAATTTCAGTGCTTTCTGCTAATCTGTCAGTGCCTCTAACTTTTTGGGTATTTGGGGGCCACTTGTTTTGTGCAAGTTCCACTGACTACAGATAGGTGGCAGGCGCTTAACCACAGTGGCCCCAATTAAAAAGGTGGATTCCCTACTTGAGGTGTATTATAAAGGGCTGGAACAGGTGCCTGATTGGGGATTGTACTAGGTATGTGAAACACTATTGCCCATTGTTCCAGCATGTCTCGATTCCATAAATTTAAAGTCTTGACCAAGGCTATATTCCCTTCCAGGCCAATGCGCAGCATTTAACACACTATGTTAAAGAGCAGTCTATTGGATAAGAGAAAAAAAAGACATTGCCTACCCCACTCAGGCCAGGGAACCCTTTCTTCATGTCCCATTTATGTGTCCAATAAATGCCTAGTAGAGATGACACATATGTCCACCCCTGTATCCGACATGCCCTTGAATTTCTGTTTATAAATTTTGATTAGCACGAGTGGCTGCTAGGCCTGCAAAAGCATAGTATGTACCCAATTAGATCGTTGGTAATTGGCTGGTGCGCTTGGTTCTTTGCTGCTGAATAACCAATGATGAAGTTGGCAGAAGAGTTGATACTGCTTAAATCATTTTAATGCCAGCTCTAGGGCATTTGGACCAGTCTGGTTCTGAGAGCTCAAAAGCAACTAGCCAAAAGATATCCCTTTTTCAAAAGTCCTTTTATTTGGCACAGATATTGCCAATATTAGTTCCGCATAAGATGTAGATTTAGATTTAGAAGTCTGATATGTACTGTGATTCTTTGATACAACAGCCGTTTGCTCCCCAGAATTAAACCTGTATTAGCTGGGGTAGAAGGGCCTGTTATTTCAGATTTTAGCCTTAAGGATCTTGATTATGTGCATGTCTATATACGTGTATGTATGTATACATTTACATATATATAAGCTTATACACGTATACATATTTATATATATACATATATGTATATATGTGCATATATACATATGCACATATCTGTATCTGTGTATACATGTAGATGTATATATACATATATGTATCAACACATATAGGTATATATTCAACACTTGATCACTTAATATCCCGCTATTCATCAATTTGCTTGAGCAGGCACCAGTAATATTTTCATTTGACCTTATCATGTGCCAGTGTTGCACCATGGCATCTGGTTGTTTCAGGAATTCTAAGAGCCTCGAATAGTCCATTCAGGACCTTGATAAGGAAGTCTGACTGTTGTAGGACACCCAAAAGCCTAGGCCTCTGCATCTGCCCTGGATTGCCTCCTGCAGGTCACTTCATAGATAGGGGGATAGTCTGAATTTGGCAGTGTTATCTGACCATATATTCTGTAGTGGTTTGTATAAATATTCTCTCATGCTTCCACAATAATCGTGGGACTAGCTAGATCTTACCAGCCTATTTGCCTGGCCACGTAGGATCCCTAAGTAATTAGACCAGAGAAAAATGCTGTTTTCCTCCAAGAAAACAAGCATGGCTCCCTGATATACTCAAAGGCAACTAAAATACAAAACAGCCGTGAAGTAAAAGAGACTTTTGAAGGCTTGGAGAGATATTTAACTGGCATTAGTATTAGTCTTTGGTACAGAGACATGCCATCTCAGAAACCCCCTTCTCTACCTTAGAAAGGGTTTTCCAGGCAGATCTTAGCTCAAGACATTAGCATATAAAAGGGCCTAGGTGAGGTGCTGGGAGAAATTACCTGAGGGCATTTGACCCTCCCTGCTTTCCATAACAGTGGGAGGGAGCTCTGAGTTGCAGGGCTATAATACTAGCCTGCTTCCTCTCTCACACACTCCTTTTGGGCTCTCTCTTTGTATGCTCGCACCCTTGTTGGGAGTCTTGTCTTTGTTTCCTCTTCTCAGGGCCTTTACACGTGGTGGCCGTCATCTTGCCCTACACGTGGCTGAGGTTCTAGCCGGAAATCCTAAACACCTAAGCACCGAGGTTTCCTTTTCCTGATTTGTATGCCTGAACCTGTGGTAAGTAAACCCTTTTAAAACTGCATCGGATTCCTGAGTTTTCATCCATACCTCGCCGGCTTCGGAGGTAGAAGGGAACTCGTTTCCTGGGACTGTTGGGGACCCCGTGGGAGCTCCCCGACATCTGACCATCTTGTAGTTGGGAGGTCACGCAATCTTTTGACATCCCGTGGGATCCAATCGGGAATTGCTCTAGTCCAGCAGTCATCTCCAGATAGCATTATATAACCAGCCCATCTGATTTTTGATGCCCTGGCAAATGAGACAGCTTCCTTGATTTTGGAACAGAGAGATCTCATTAAAATGAAACTTGGATTAAGTCCATAAAGTAGATTACAATATGAGTGGATAAAACAGCAAAGCTCCCAAACTAGCTAGGCCTGCCATCTAATATATGAATATATATATGTGTATATATATGTATATATATACACATATATATGTATATATATGTATATGTATATACACACCCCCACATATATATATCACTTTATCATTTGATATCCCGTTATTCATCAATTTGCTTGAGCTGTCACCAGTAACATTTACATTTGACTCTGTCATGTGCCAGTGCAGTCCAATGACATCTGCTTTTTTCAGAAATACAGAGTCTCAAACTATTCATTCAGGTCTTGACAAAGTCTGACCATCTTGTAGGTGGGCGGCCATGTGATCTTTTGACATCTCATGGGATCCAGTCCATAACGAGTCTAGCCCAGTGGTCATCTCCAAATCGCATTACATGTCAAGCCCATCTAATTTAGATGCCTTGGCATATGAGAATATATATATTCTGCCCTCCTGTCCTTTACCAACTATATGACCTAAATGACTGCCCTCCGACACCCTGATGGATCTATCACAACTTCCAGAAAGGCAATGGAGAAGATGATGCAGGACTTCTACTCAAATCTCTTTGATAGCCACATCCACCTGCCCACATACCAAATTCCACAGGATGGATAGGTCATTCCCAACATTCTCCCTTCTGAAATCCAACATGCCTTCTCATCGGTAAAGAAGGGAACAGCACCAGGCCCAGACAAAGTGAGACCCGAACACCTGAAGAATCTCCCGTCGGTACTCATCAATACACTAGCTGGGCTCTTCACATGCTACCTGTCCGAATTCAAGGTGCCTTCCCAATGGAAAACCAGAAGGACAGTTCTACTGTTCAAGAAGAGAGACATTCATGACATTGGCAACTATCACCCCATCTGCCTGTTGTCTGTCATCTACAAACTGTTTACACGAGTCATCCTGAACAGGATTAGCAGAACATTAGATGAAGGACAACCATGCAAGCAAGCAGGTTTCCAGAAAGGATTCAGCACAATCGACCATATCCACACAGTAATCAAGCCGATCGAGGCTTGTAGGGAGTACAAGATGCCCCTCTGTCTAACGTTCATTTATTTACAGAAAGCCTTTGATTCTGTGGAGACTGAAGCAGTCATCGAAGCCCTAGCCAAACAGGGTGTTCAAACCCAATACATCAAGATGCTTCGCGAGCTGTATTATGGATTCACCACCAGGATCTCACCATTCTACAAAGAAGTGATCATTCATGTGAAAAAAAACTGCTGCAGGGTGGGTGTCGATGATCTGACCTGTGAAGGGCTGGTCTGCTGGGTGGAGTTCTTATGTGAGGGAATTCCAAATGTGGAAAATGGCAGTGCCCGTGTAGTGAGGGGGTGGTCTGGCTTGATGTGAGGCTCTGCCGAGGTGGTGGGCCAGGGCTAGAATCTGCCATGCCTCCCGACTGCCTCATGAACTGCTGTGCAAGGGAGAGCAAGGAAAAGCTCTACCCCATGTCTGAGAGTCTCTGGACCAGCATACCTGGGTCGGATTGAGGAAATAATCGCTGCAGGGTGGGTGTCGATGATCCGGGCTGTGATGGGCTGGGCTGCTGGTGGAGTTCTGACGAGAGGGAAGTCCAAATGTGGAAAATGGCAGCGCCGATGGAGTGAGGGGGAGTGGTCTTGCTTGTTGTGAGGCTCTGCCGATTGAAGGCTTTCTACACTGCAAATGTGTACAACTTTTTTAAGCCTAATGTCCTTACAGCGTGTTTGCAAATAGTTATTAGTTGGATCACCCCTTGCTATTGGATATGCACTGCTTCCTCATCCTAAAAACATGGTCAGAAATCTCTGTGCATAACACATTCATTTCTTTATTTAATTCTTCAAATTTCCTATTTATTTCTTCTTTCTTTTTTTTCAATCTTATATCGAACCAGCAGATCTCCTCTTTCTGTCCCTCCACTCTAGCTCAGTTTGTTGACATCCCCTCTAAGATAGTGCTATCTTGCTGATATCCTTTCTCTGCTCTACAAAGTATTTTCAAATTTGAAGTACCGTTTAATGATTTTACTTTCCTTGTCTTCTAATTTTTCTTCAAATTTTGTATCCAGTTTAATAATTTTATCTTCCTGTTTCTTTGATTTTCTTTTAAATTTATATTCTGCTCAATAATTTGACACTTGTGTACTTCTCATTTCTTTCCAAGTTTTAGAATCTGTTTAAGAATTTATCTTCCTGTCCCTCTAGTTTATCCTCAACTTTAAAATCTGTTTACTACATTTAATTTTATGTATCACTAGGATCACTTGTATTCCCGATGATCATTGATTTTCTCAAGTGGGCACCATTAATATCTCCATATGTCCTGTAACCTGCTAGTGTATCCCAAGGCATCTGCTCGCTCCAGGAACATAAAGAGCTTCAAACCATTGCATCAGGTCATGGAAATGAGGTGTATAATTGTCACTGGTTTTTGTCAAATCTGAAATATGACATGAAATATGTCAAATCAAATATGACATGGGTAGCCTGCCAGGCTCTTCCATGCAGTTGGGTACTATTGTAGTTGCCTTCATCTTGTGCATTTATTGGTGAACCGGGCTTATGATGAGTTCCTCTATTGGGTGGAGTTCTGATGAGTGCAGAGTCAGGATGTGGAAATTGGCAACCCTCATGGTGTGGGGCTTCCCATGGCTTCTTTTCTTTCTATTTTTTTTTGACTTTTGGGTCACACCCAAAAATGCTCAGGGGTTACTCCTGGCTCAGCACACAGGAATTACTCCTGGCTCTGCTCATGGGACCATATGGGATGCTGGGGATTGAACCCGGCAGGCAGAGGCCGGCCGCATGCATGGTAAATGCCCTACCCGCTAGGTTATCGCTCGGGACCCTCCCTGGCTTCTTGCAAGTCTCTGTTGAGGTGGCGGGCCAGGGCTAAAACCACCTTCCATCCTTGGTGCCTCATGATATTTATGATACTTGATTATTTCGTTAACTTCTAAATAAATCTCTTACCTTGAAATTGCATTCAATCTAATACATTCTTCTCTCTTGATTAAATACTGTCTCTATGAAGAGGTAGAGGTTAAGAACCACAAGGACCCAGAAGATTTGTAAAAGGGTAGAGTAGTTCTCAGAAAGGAATTTCATTAACTGGGCTATGTATGTCCCTGACCCAATAGAAGATACAGTATACTATGAGAAACCTAGCATTTTTACTCACGGTTGTGATTCATTATTCAACAGATGTTGTCTGTCTGATGATGTTCATGCCCACCCAGGGACGCCAGATGTTGGGGAGCCACTGGGGTTCAAACAGTACCATGAACAACTTCCCTTCTACCTCCAAAGAGGGTAGGGTATGAATGAAAACTCAGGAAATTGGTTAAGATTTAGAAGGCTTTACTATCACAGGTCCTGATTTATAATCCAAAAACAAACCTCCCCCCATATTTTGGGTTCCCGACTGGGCCACTCCCACATATATGCCAAATGGCTGCCACCATTTCGTGTTTTAGCCCCAACAGAGAATGGAGAGGCAGAAAATAATTCTGATTTTTCTTCAAATTTTCAATTCTGTTTAATGATTTTACTTTATTTTTTCTCTAATTTTTCTCCAAATTAAATGTTGTTTAATATTTTATTTTCCTCTTCCTCCATCCCAAAGACCTTGGTAGATGGCAGATGAATCTACACACCATGATCGCAGCCATTTTCAAATTCTGGAGTCCACAGCTTCTCTGCACTCCAACCAAAATAAAAGCCAATCTCAAGGTCCAAATCTCAGAGCTTCACGCTATAGAGAAGTGTATATCAAGCCCATGTATACCTTAACCAGAGACACAGACACATAGGGCAGAGCTGATACTGGCTTTTCCTGTCCTCGGTTGATTTAGGCTTCCTGAATGTAGGGTGGTTGTTGCCCTGCAGCTCCATCCCAATAGAGACTTGGAAGAAGCCAGAGAATCCCCACATCATGGTGGCAGCCATTTTCAACATCCAGATTCCACAGCTTGCCAGAGCTCCACCTAAGAGAAAAGTCCATCTCAAACCTGGCTTTTCAGAGAACCGCCCAATAGAGAAGCCTCCTCACGTTATGCACCTTTGCAGCTGTACAGTTCATCAGTAAGTGAATGAAATGAGACCCTGCCTATTTCCTAGATCATACCACCCATTCGGCAGAGCCTGGCAAGCTGCCCATGCCATATTCAATATGCAATATACAGTAACAAAAATAGATCTAATTCCAATGACCTGAATGAATGGTTTGAGGCCCCACATGCTCCTGTTGTGAGCAGATGCCCTTGGGCTACACTAGCATGCAACAGGGATGAATGAGACATTAATGGTGCCTGCCCAAGGAAATCGATGACAAGAAGACAAGGGACATGTTTCTCTTCCTCTAGTTTCTTTTCAAATTTTAGAATATGTTTAATAACTTTTCGTTTCTCTTTCTCGAGTTTATCCTCATACTTTAAAATCTGTTTATGGATTTAACTTTATGATCCTCTGTTATTTCTTTAACTGCTGACTAAATGTCTTCCCTTAAAATTACATTCAATTTACTACATACTTCTCTCTCTTTATTAAACATGACCTTTCTGAAGAGGTGTGTTTAAAAATAACAAGGACCCAGATGATTCATAAAAGATGGCGAGAATAGTTCACAAAGAAGGACTTCTTTAACTGGGCCATGTATGTTCCTGGCCCAATAGAAGATACAACGTATCTATACTATAACAAAGTGATTATTTTTACAGATTTTTATTAAGGAGTGTTTAGGACAAGAAGGAACAGTGAAAGAGAGAGAATAACAAACTCAAGGGAGAATGTGGGCTGCTTCAGAGGTGGAGATTGAGCCCAGACTTATTTACAAAGGGGCTTTTATCCCAATATGGCTTGGAATGCTCTGGAATCTACTGTTGGGCCATCAAAGTTGAAGATGGGCTAAGCGCTGTGTGGAAGAAAGTGAATTCAGCTTCCTCAGGGTCTATTGTTGGTGAATGGGTCTTATCAGCTCTTCATTCTTGGTTCCAAAAGGTGACAGCATAAAGGCGACAGTTTATTGCCATGCAGGCCACCCCACCCCTGTCTGCCTGCCTACATCAAATGGATAAAAACTCAGGAATCCAAACCAGTTTTAAAAGGCTTTACTCTCACAGGTGCTGGTTTATAGTCCAACATAATCCAACAACTGGAAAAACCCAAGACTTAGGTTCCTAGCTGGTTCCTGGCCACGTGTAGGTTTAGAATCCTAGACCAAAATGGCGGCCATGCTGAGTTATAGCCTAAGCAGGAAGAGGGGGAGGAGAGGCAGAATGCAAAGAGGAGTCAAAAGTACAAAAAAAGGACCAACTCTTTTCTCCTCTCTTCTTTTGTAGAAAGAATCCTGCCAAGACCTTCTAGCCCAGCCCAGCCCATCATGGACTGGGCTATCTGGGTATGAAGCCAGGAATATGACCCTATTGAAATGCAGTCCTTCAGGTGCATGCGCCCTACGGC
Source organism: Cryptotis parvus (assembly GCA_021461705.1). Lineage (NCBI taxonomy): Eukaryota > Metazoa > Chordata > Mammalia > Eulipotyphla > Soricidae > Cryptotis > Cryptotis parvus. Next base: position 43,622 of record JAJIBD010021482.1, read on the forward strand.
TCAAGCTTCACAAATACCAGAGCTGATTTCCTGAGGTAAATCAGCTACCTCTTAGAGCAAGGAGGGGCTGCACCTCTCAGCCAGAGCATCAGAATATACCTTGTAGAAAATTGCACTAATACTTCTTACCATGAATATATAGCCTGCTGATTCCAGTCTCTAGATCCCCGTAAGGTCTCAAATCTATCAGAATAAATTGCTTTGGCATTACCTTTAGAGACATGTCAGTTTTCCCAGAGGTGCACTGGCATATATCTTTGAACTAGGAGAATTGATTACATAAGAGTCGATACAACATGGCCAGTTCTCTTGGAATATCTACATGTATGTTACTCATGGGTTCCTGTGGGAGTAGGAAGAGTGCAAACTGGGGCAAGTGAGATTCATAACATTTAGATAAAAATATTTAGGCCATACAATATTATGAAATCAAACCAACTCTGCCCAAGCTCCCATTTTGTCTGCTTTAGAGATTCCGTAAAGGCAGGGAGTAGCTCTTCACATAAGCTAAGGGTACTTGGAACATCAGGTCAGGAGGGTATATCATACAACAGTGTAGGATTCTGAACCTACACTTGGCTGGGACCCAGCTAGGAACCTAAGTTCTGGGATTTACCTCTTTTGTATTGTGTACCAGAACCTATGAGGGTAAAGCCTTTTAAAATTTTTGCTTTCGCCAGTCTTTCTCTGTCTGCATGTAACCAATCCCCTAGAGCAGAATGGGACAGACATCTACCCTCTCCTACTTCCCAGTTTTTTTGGGAAACACAGCATTCTCCCTCTGCCTAGTAGAAAGTGAGAAGGAATCACTTTAGCATCTGTTAAGCAGATCCAGAGGTGTGAGTCTTTGGGGATTTGCACCTAAAAACTTTTTTTGAACATTGCTTTCACTTGCCTTGTCCCAGAGGAAAAAAAATTCAGAGATATTTTGCTTGCCAGCCATAGGAAGAAAAATTTTGTGAATGACTTCTTGATTGGAGAGCACATGGTCAGGGCACTGATCATTACCTCTGTGTATGTGGGAGCATTGTCCAGGGTGTGAGTGTCAGAGTGTGTTTAACTCTCGCTATAAGTAAAAGGCATTTGCATACTGCAATGGATGCTGATCCTATTGTTCATTGGTTGTCAGGTCCCTGGAGTGTGACCAGGGACCCCACAGATCCAATATTTAGTGTCCAACATGACCTGCAGAGTTTCCCTAAATTTGCTGTCACATGATGTATGTCACATTTCTTTCGAGAGCTTGATGTTCGAATTCTTACAGCCACAATTAAGGTTCACTAGAGCACATTCTATTGCATGGAATATTTTCCGTGCAATATCTATTGCACGGAAAATATTAAAATATCTTATCCCAACACACTAATAACAAAATGATATGGCAAATAAAAATGGTTTGAAAGGAAGTTATTGTACATGTACAATATGCAATCATATGTGAGTACATATTAGACAAAGATACATGGGGCAGAGCTGCTACCTGCTCTCCCTTTGCTCACCTGATCATGAGGCCTTTGGGAGGGATGTGGGTTCTGGCATTAGCAATGCCATCCGAAAAGAGTTTGCAAGAAGCCAGAGGAAACTCTGTACCATGAGGTGCAGAGTTCCTAATATCCAGAACCCACAGCTCATCAGAGTCCCACCCAAGAGAAAAGCCAATGTTTAGCCCTGCTCATCAGGGTCCCAGCCTACTGCAAAGCAATTTTCAAGTCCAGGTATGCTTGAAGTAGAGACACAGATATAAGGGGCAGAGCTGCTACCGGTTCTTCCTGTGCTCAGCTGATCATGAGGCATCTAGAAGGGAAGCCGGGTTTTAGCCATGGCCCGCCATCCCAGTAGACTGGGATTTCAAAATGTAAAAATGTTTTCTATCTGTTATGTTTGAAAACTGACTTTTCAGGTGCCATTTAGAAAAGATATGCATTATTTCAAACTCCATCTTGGAAACTTGAAACATCAGTGTTGTGCTCTTAAGGTAAAGAGATGAAAATTTACAATAAATTGGTGAGTGGTAAGAGATCTTTACTGACAATTTGCTATTGGTCTTAATTCTAAGTATTCCAGGAAGGAAGAGCCTAGATACCTTCTGACCAATTCCATCGCAGCTGAGTTTCCAACAAAGAACCGAAGCATTTACTAATGAAGGAATCAAAATATGCAATGGAGAAAACACAGTGCTGATGTTGAAAATCCAAGCCCCTTAGTGTCCCTTTCAGTATACAATGGAAAGATGATCAACTTTCAACTTTCACAAACTGAAGCGAAATTAGTGTGTGTATCTTTCAAACCTCTCCCCTATCATGTCACCAAAGTCCCAGGTAAACTATTTGTAAGTTTGAGATGACAAAGAAATATTTATAGGAGTATAGTAGAACTTCTTGTGGCACATTGTTCCACACATTGCGGGAGAAATTAAACAAAAATTAATATTTAGATTTTCATGTTTAAGAATATATATAGAAATAGGAATCTTTGATCTGTAGAGAATTTGGGGAAGCATTATCATTTAAGTTACTTTTCACACATAATTAAAGTGTGGTATGGGTATTTATAAATTTTATAGGAAGCTTAAAAGTCAATCCTATACTTTGGTTACACCTTTGTAGTTTAAGAACTGTGACGTAAAAATTTTTATGATAATCTTGACTAAAAATTCTAGGGAACAGGAGATGAAGGTAGATGGTCTAGATTCTTAATAAGGCAAATAAAATATTAAGCTATGAAATATATATCTTCAGCCATAATTCAACCCCTCTGCAGGCTGAGGACATGCAATGGAACCTCAACAGTGTGAGGGATCGAGTTCCCTCATCATCTCAGAGGCTAGAAATTGCCAGCCAAAAATTCACCAGAGTTCACTGAATCTAAATGCTCTTTACTTATCACCAACAGTTAAAGACACACTGACAGCACAATTCAAGGAGATTAGCAGGACCTAGAGCTTCCAAATAGTACTCTGACCTTGTAATCAGGACAAGTCGTCTCTTGTTGTGTTGTCTTCTCCAAAACAGCAGATTTTTCCCCCCCAAAGCGCACCAAGCAAAAATAAATGGAGGACTGAGAGAAACAAAAAGACAAAAATTAAATAAAATAGCTAAAAAAAAAGAGTCAAAGGAAAATGTGACAAGCCAAAAGCAAGCAAACAGGCAAGAGATACCCACATCTGTATTATTCCTTCCCTATTTTAAGAAGGATATTCTTTTAAAAATTGAAAACAACACACTTATGTAAATCTCAAGGTGTAACTCTGGCCCCTGTCTTAAGTGGTACTAATGCCGTAGCTGAAACAATTTTTTTCTTCTTCTCAGTTCAACTATTCTGCAAAATACCTAAGAAAGGTGCTGATAAATTTTTATCTGCTGTCCAGTTCATAATTTCATAATCTGAGTCACTGCAATATCCTTGCCTGGTCACTTATTCTCCACGGTCAAGTTCTCTGTTCTCTGTTGACGGAAAAGTTTTACAGACCGATCTTTAACAGTAATAGCACGACCTCTCTTTTGATCTTTTCAGAGGTAGTTCTAAAGGTGTCCCACCTTGTAGCCAGGGCATCAGCTACCCGGTATAATATCTAGTTCTATAAAGATGACCCGTGGGGGAAATGAGAAATTGTTACCAATCTAAATATCCTTGGAGGCAGTCATAGAAAATATGCTAAGACTAGTCCTTTCCTCCTAGATTATCTCTTCTCTGATTATCTCCTCTGTCCAAACACTGAAGAGACAGAGGACTGGTATAAAGGAAATATCTTAATTTCATGGGCTTCATGTAATCTGGAGGTCTCCACAAGATCCTTCTTATGTATTACCTGCGCCAGAATGATTCTGAGTATCTTGTTCTCATGTTCAGAAAGGATCACACAAGCCTTCTTAAGGACAAACTAGTATGATCCTTCCTATAATCTTGGAAAATTATATCATCTTTCCTATAATTGGAAAATAATATGAACATTCCGCCAAAAATTAGAAATTAAGTTCAGAAAAGACACAGCCATACCACTCCTTGAATACAAAGTGGGAGGCCTAAATACACAGCAGGAACACCACCTACAATTCTATGACAATTACAACATTATTCAAAATAGCCAGACCGAAAATAGATGACTGGATAAAAAAGCTTTGGTACATCTACACAATGGAATACTATGCAGCTGTTAGGAAAAATGAAGTTATAAAATTTGCCTACAAATGGATGGACATGGAGAAGATTATGTTGAGCGAAATTAGCCAGAAGGAGAGAGACAGTTACAGAATGACTGCATTTATCTGCATAACATAAATATATAGGTACATATTATGATACCAATATCCAAGGTCAAGTGAAACATACATCAGGAGGTCCTGTCAAAGGTGGAAATTATCACAAACGTGTGGGAGTCAGAGGCTAGGTAAGACAGAAAATGGAACAGTGTGCTAACAATTGTGAGGGTACTAATGCCAACCTAGAACTGAGCATTAAATAGAGGCAAAAGGATACACATGACAACCCTTTAATGTATGTTTTGTAATCCATAGTCTGGAGAGGAAGGAAAAGAGAAAGATAGAGAAATGGAAAGAAATAAAGAACCTGCCATGGAGGAGGGCTGGGGGAGGGGGAGGGAACCGGGGACGTTGGTGGTGGGAGATGGGCACTGGTGGCGGGATGGGTGCTGCTACACTGTACGACCAAAACCCAAATATGAACTTTTTAATTGTATATCTTTGTAATTGTAAAAATAAAAAAATTAAAAAAAATATATAAAATAAAACATGATTGCATTAAAAAAAAATAGCCAGACCCTGGAAACAAAGAGAGTGCCCAAGAAAAGATGTCTGTTGCTTTTACCCTTTTGGAAATGGACCATTCTCTGTGGTGTGAGGTGATATCTCATTGTTGTTTTGATTTGCATCTCTCTGATGATTAGTGATGAGGAGCATTTTTTCATAAGCCTTTTGGCCATTCGAATTTCTTCCTTGTCAAAGTTTCTGTTCATCTCTTCTCCCCATTTTCTAATGGGGTTGGCTGTTTTTTTTTATATAGCTGTACCAGTGCCTGATGTATCCTGGATATTAACCCCTTATCAGATGGGTATTGGGTAAATATTCTTTCCTATTCTGTGGAATGTCTTTCTATCTTGGTCACTGTTTCTTTCGAGGTGCAGAAGCTCTTCAGTTTCACGTAGTCCCATATGTTTATATTTTCTTCTAGTTCTTTGTTAATGGTGTTTCACCCTTTGAAGATGTCATTAGCTTCAATGTCGTGGAGGGTTTTTCCTATATTTTCTTCATCCTACTTTATGGAATCAGGCCAACATGTGCTTGTGTGGATGCGGGAAAAGGGGACTCACACACTGTTGGTGGGAATGTCGACTTGTACAACCTTTCTGGAAAACAATATGGACATTCCTCCAAAGACTAGAAATTGAGCTCCCCTTTGACCCACCCATACTACTCCTGGGAAAATACCCTGGGAAGTGAAAAACACACAGCTGAAACACAATCCGCACTTTTTATTTTCATAGCAGCACTATTCATTATAGCCAGAACCAGGAAACAACCAGTATGCCGAGAACTGATGACTGGATAAAGAGACTGTGGTACATCTACACAATGGAACACTATGCAGCTGTCAGGAAAAATGAAGTTATGAAATTTGCCTATAAATGGATGGACATGGAAAGAATCATGTTGAGTGAAATTAGTAAGAAGGAAAGACAGAGACATAGAATGACTGCACTTATTTGCATGACATAAATATACCAGGTGATCTTACCAAAAGTGGAAATTACCACAAGCGCGTGGGAGTCAGAAGTTAGGTAAGAGAGAGAAGGGAATATGTGTGAATATATGTCAAAAGGTCTGATAGCAACATAGAACTGAGCATTAAAGACAGACAAAAATGCAAATGATGGCTTCTAAGTGTACGTAGTTTACCCCATAATGTGTGGGAGAAGGAGGAGAGAGAGAGGGAGAGAGAGAGGAGATAAAGAACCTGCCATTTAGGCAGGACGTGGGAGGGGAAAAGGAATGGGGGACATGGGTGGTGGTTGAGGGGCACTGGTGGAGAGAGGGGTGCTGGAACACTGTGTGACCGAAACCCCCAAGCGTGATCAGCGTTGTAATTGTATATCTCACGGTGGTATAATAAAATGTTAAAAGAAAAAGAAAAAATGTCTGGATAAAGAATCTGTGGTATTCTTTATCCAGCACCCAATGTAATACTATGCATCTATCAGGAAAATGAAGTAGTGAAATTTACATATAAATGGATAGACATGGAGAGTAATATGCAGTTTTAAATTTGCCAGAGGGAAAATGTAATATACAGAATGACTGCATTTATGTGTGGGATATAAAAGAGAATATCAATATCCAAGGTCAGGCAAAATATGGATCAGAGATTTTTTCAGAGGGTGCAATATACCGCAAGTATGTGGGAGTGATATATTAGGTAAGAAGGTGAAGGGAACAGTGTGTTAATAATCATTGGAAATGATAATACCAGCCCAGAACTGAGCATTGGACATAGGAAGAAGTATATACATGATAACCTCTAAATATAGGTATTCCAAGCCACAATGTGTAAGAGAAGAACGATAGAAATACGGAGAGACATAGAAAAGGCAAGGTTCCATAGAGGCAGGCTGAGGGAGAGGGGATGGAATAAGGAGACATTGGTGATGGGAAGTGGGCACTAGTGGATGGCTGGTTGCAGTGGTACATTATGACTGAAACTAAACCATGAAGCTTGGACTTGTAAAACTCATATTTACAAATTAAAAAAATAAAACAGTTGTGAGTGTGGGCAACCTTATCTAGTCCCTCATCGTACTGGAAGTATTTGTCAGAGCAATCAGGGAAATAAAAAACGTTAAGTGCATCCTGATAGGAAGGAAGATGTCAAATAGTCACTATTTGCAGAAGACATGTTTTTATACCTGAAAAACCTGATATTCTCTACCAAGGGCTCCCATAAATAATACATTCCTATAATAGAGAGGCAGGGTTCAAAATCAATGCCCAAAATTCTTTGGCCTTCCTATATACAAAAGGCAAAAGAAAAGAAAGGGACTTTCAAGAAACTATCCCATTCACAATTGTGCCGCAGAAAATCAAATACCTAGGAATCAGTTTGACAAAGAATGTAAAGTATCTCTACAAAGAAAAGTACACAATGTTACTTCATAAAATAAAAGAGGATCTGAGGAAATGGAGATACATTCCCTGCTCATGGATTGGAAGGATTAACATTACCAAAATGGTAATTCTCCCTAGAGCTTTATACAGATTCAATGTGGTCCCTATAAAGATACCCATGATGTTCTTCAAAGGAATTGAACAAACACTCCTGAAATTTGTACGGAATAATCACTGTCTGTATCACTGTCTTCCCGTTTATCATCGATTTGCTCGAGCGGGCCCCAGTAACATCTCCATATGTCCTGTCTCATGCTAGTAGAGCCCAAGGCATCTGCTTGCTCCAGAAACATAAAGAGCCTCAATCCATTCCAGAACGAGGTCTATAATTGTTACTGGTATTTGGCATATATATCAAATACAACACGGGTAGCTTGCCAGGCTCTGCTGTGCAGGTAGCATATTCTTGTAGGCATCTCTAAGTACAGCATTTGTTGATGAACTGCGCGGCTTGCGGCCGCTCAAAGCTGGGCACTGATAGGCTTGTCTGCTGGGTGGAGGTCTGACAAGAGAGAAGTCCGGATGTGGAAAATGGAGGCCCTCATGGAGTGGGGGCCGTCTGGCTTGTAGCGAGGCTCTGCTGGGGTGGTGGGCCAGGGCTAGAACCCACCATCCCTCCCGGGCGCCTCGTGAGCGGCTGGTCACAGGGAGAGCCAGTAGTAGCTCTGTCCCATGTCTGCGAGTCTCTGGACCAGCATACCTGAGCCGGAGTTAAGAAAGACTGCTACAGGGTGGAACTCGATGAGCCCGGCGCTAATAGGCTGGTCTGCTGGGTGGAGTTCTGACGAGAGAGAAGTCCGGATATGGAAAATGGAGGCCCTCAAGGAGTGGGGGCCATCTGGCTTGTTGTGAGGCTCTGCTGGGGTGGTGGGCCATGGCTAGAACCCACCATCACTCCCGGGCGCCTCGTGAGCGGCTGGTCACAGGGAGAGCCAGTAGTAGCTCTGCCCCATGTCTGCGAGTCTCTACGGAATAATACACCCCCACAAACAGCTAAAGCAATTCTTGGGAAATACAAAATGGAAGGTATCACTTTCCCCAACCTCAAGCTCTACTACAGAGCAATTGTAATTAAGACACTGTGGTATTGGTATAGAGCCAGACTCGTAGACCTATGGAATAGAACTGAATATCCTGAAACACACTCTCAAATATACAACTACTTAATCTTTGATAAGTGAGCAAAAAATATTAAGTGGAGCAAAGAAACCCTCTTAAACAAATGGTACGGGGAAAACTGGGCAGCTACGTGTGAAAAAATGAAAATTGGACCTCCTTCTAATGCCATACACAAAAGTCAGATAAAAATGGATTATAGATCTCAACATCTGACATGAATCTCTAAGGTACATCAAAGAAAACATAGGAGAAATGTTCTACGACTTTGAAACTAAAAGTATCTTTAAAGATGACGCACCACTGACCAAGCAAATGGAAGCAAAGATGAACAAATGGGATTATACATAATTGAAAAGCTTCTGCACCTCAAACAAAATGGGGACCAAGATACAAAGACAACACACAGAGTGGGAAAGAATATTCACCCTATACCCATCTGACAAGGGTTAATATCCAGGATATATCAGGCACTGGTAGTACTTCACAAGAAAAAAAAACAGCCAATGCCATCAAAAATGGAGAGAAGAAATGAAGAGAAGCTTCCAAGTAGAAGAAAGTCGAATTGCCAAAAGGCATATGAAAAAGTGCTCTTCATCTTTAATCATCAGGGAGATGCAAATCAAAACACCTATGAGGTAACATCTCACACTACAGAGAGCGGCACACATCCAAAACCGCAAGAACCACCAGTGCTGGCCTTGGTGTGGGGACAAAGGGACTCTCATCCACTGTGGATGGGAGTGCAGGCTGCTCCAGCCCTTATGGAAAATAGGGTTTGCATTCCACCGAAATCTAGATATTGAGCTCCCATTTGATCCAGCAATAGATTTCCTGGGAATATACCAGAGAGACCGAAAAACACATAGCAGAAACACCATCTGTACTTTATTCATCTCTGCGCTATTCATAATAGCTAGAAACTGGAAACAACCTAAATGCCCAAGAACCAAGGACTGGCTAAAGAAACTGTGGTTTCATCTACATTATGGAATACTATGCAGCTGTCCAAAAAGATAAAGTTATGAAATGTACCTGCAAATGGATGGACATGGAGACTATCATGTTGAGTGAAATTAGTCAGAAGGAAAAGGACAGATACAGAATGACTGCATATATGAATAGTATGTAAATAGGTAGCAGTGTTTTAATAAATGTGGGAAATGGTAATGGCAGTTTAAAACTCACCACTGAATATACACAAAGAGACTTTAGTGATAAACTCTAAATATCTGCAGGGCTAGCCACAATGTGTAAAAGAAGAGGGAGAGAGATGCAGAAACAGAAGGAGAGAGAGAGAGAGAGAGAGAGGAAACAGGGCTACCTGCTATTGATGCAGCCTCGGGGTGAGCGGGAGGGGTGGGGGTACATTGGTGGTGGAAATGGGGCACTGGTGGATGGATGGCTGCTGGAATACTGTATTACCAAGAACCAATTATGAACACCTTTGTAGTTGTACGTCTTACAGGGTATAATAAAAGATTAAAAAAATAAAACAGTTGTGTTGGATGACAAGCTTAGCTTGTTTGGGAGCTTTGCTGTTTTACCCACTGTCAGCCTAAACTACTTACATGTTCTTAAGGCAATGTTCTTTCTACTGAGATCTCTCTTCTTGTAAACACTGATAGAGGGTGTGGCCATTACAGAAGTCACCTTGACTCTGAATATCTTATGACTTATTCTACATCTACTAAGTCTTCTATATTTTCTAGATTGGGCACACAGCTCCTCTTTATACCCACTGCACCCATCGTGGAAGAATTTGAATTTACCAGGAGACTGTCACCATGACTAAATTGAGACTATCTTTAATATTGTAGGAAGGCTCCTACTATTTGCCCTCACTCAGGAGAGTGTGATCCTTTCAGTATACAGAGAAGAAGATACTCAGAAATCGCCCAGGTGAAGATAATAAATAGAAGGATCTTGTGCTTACCAGCTAGATACATGAAGCCCTTGAAATTAAGATGTATTACTTTATATCAGCCCTCTCTCACTCCCCATTGTTTTACATGAGATAATCTGGGAAGAAGGGATTAGTCCTTGCATTAATTGTTTGTTTATACCTGTAATAGGATGTGGAACCACCCTTTTACAAGCTGTTTAGGGTTCTTTGTTGACAGGCCCTCCCAGAACATAGATAGGATCCCTTTTGTGTATGTAAGGGGACACACTTGATGCTCCTTCGCTTTTTCTCCTTTTCCCTTTCTTTTGGGTAGGACTGCTTTTGAGCGTGAAACTCTCTTTGGTGGGATTCTGGACTCTCTCCTATGGTCTAAGTTCTGAACAGAGCTAGAGTTCTTTCACTATATTTGATTGCAGTGGTAGGGCTTTTGTACTATAAAAAGTCTTTTTTGGAACTGCACCAGACTCGTGAGTTTTCATCCATTTCCCCTGGCTGACTCTGAGATAGAAGAGACCTTCAGTCCTGATACTGCCTGGGACCCCAATGGCTCTTGGACACAGTTGGACAATCATACCCCAGTCTGGATGGAAGGAAAAGAGAAAGAGAGAGAAAGGGAAAGAAATAAAGAACCTGCCATGGAGGTGGGCTGAGGAAGGGGGAGGGAACCGGGGATGTTGGTGTTGGGAGATGGGCACTGCTGGAGGGACGGGTACTGGAACTCTGTATGACCAAAACCCAAACATGAACTTTTTAATTGTATATCTTTTTATTTGTATATCTCACGGTGGTATAATAAAATACTTTAAAAAATATTAAATTCAACAGTTACAAGAAAAAAAAGATAATTAATTTCTGAAATGTGCTCATCATGCATTCATTTCTGAGATTATAACCTAATCATGCTTTGGGTATCATGTATTTCCAAATGTTGGAGGTGCTGTGTATGTTCTTTGATGATCTATTGGACTACAAGATAAACTATAACCTATTTTTTACTAAATGCTACATGGGAATTTAAAATTCCAAAGTAATAGGATTTACTCTTAGAATAGTTTGAAAAAGTGTTATTTTTAATAGACTACATAAATTCAATTTATAAATTGAGTGGAAAAGATTGGGCTCAAAACTATCCACTCATTGCTAGGAGACCAAAGTCATGTATTGATGTCAGAGCTGACAAGCTTGAAAACCATTGTGATGATCTACATCAATTCATCTGTGGAGGTCTGCCAAAGCAACATTTGGACATTGAAGCTATAGTGCTCAAAACTATGCTGTTCAGGCAGCTGGTCAAAGAAACCTTTATTTAAAATGACTCATGTGACTTCAGGAACTCAAGTTATCTCTCCTAAGGATGGACCAACTGGTCCAGAAATGTACTTAAGAGTTTCTCTGTGGGGAAACACATCGACCCAGGAATCAGATTTAAGATCTATGGTAGAAGAAAATACTTTTAAAGACTTGTATAAGCAATTCCTGACAAAAAGACCACAACACACATTTTGTGTCTCTGAACCAGATGAAGAGGAAGATCTTCTTTCCTCCACCTTCCCAAGAAAACTTTGGAAAATAGTTGGAAGCAGTCAATTTAAGTCTGGTGAGATGAACCTGGGACTCTTATAATGATTGATGAAGAGCTATTTAAGAAAGAAGTTTTGGAAATCAATACCCCTTTCAGAATATATGCAACCAGAAGTATGAAAAGTTTGGTTAGACAGCTGAACTTTTATGGTTTTAGTAAACTGCCACACTGTGTTCAAAGATCAGCATCTCTAGCTGAATTTCTGGCAGAGGAAAGAGAAGCTCCCGTTTTAAGCAAGGTATTTCAGTTTTTTATTCACCATTCCATAGTGTGTATCTTTACTGTTACTTTCTAATATTCCATTTGTAGTTAATAAAGAATTTGAGAGGAATATTATATCAGAAACCCAAAGTACTTGAAGAGGATTAGTTCATGGAATATTTAGGATAATTAAATTTTCAGGCCATTTTTATTCACTTTCTGTGAACTCCACTAAAGTTACTGAACTTCTTGTGGAGTTCTCTAATCATTATCACTAAAATATATGCAATATGTTTTGTTAATAGCTTATATTATAGAGAAATATAGGAAACAAAATTTAAAGTCATTATATAACTTTATTGATTACAGTAAGTTATAGAGTTTTGTGACTTTTTTCATTAAGATGTCACATTCTTATCTGAGCTTAAATATTAAATTTACCTTCTTTGGCTTTAGATACTGTATTACCACAATGCAAATTTTCAACGGGACTGTCCCCAACTTTTAGTCAAACTGAAAATAAGAATCGGAATAAAAACTGCTTCTCCAGGATCCTTAATAGATCAAGAATTCCAGCAGGGAGTCTTTTGAAGACAGGAGAAATATGAATAAACATAACCCAGAATTGGCAGCTAAAAATCGTGAGCATGATTTACTCTCAGGGTCTCTAAATCTGAGTGTGCCCCCACTAGTGATATTTACTAGTCAAAAAACTGTTAATACAAACGTTCCAGTAAGAGTTGCATTTCATCCTCTTTCAAATTTAATTGTCTCAGCAAGACGAAATGTTGCAGATGGACATGCTATTTTTATCCAAGTGACTGTTTCTAGTGTGCATGCTCCATATACTTACTGTCCAACAAGTAGCTTGAATGTGAATTTTGTTAAAACTATAACTTTTATTGGTCAGTGCCCTATAATATGTCCATTACGGAACAACTGTTCTGGAATCTTGATGCCTACATCAATTTTTCCTCACAGGACGCTCAACTCTCTTACAGTGAGCTTCCTTCTCCAAACCTTCAGTCAAGAAGCAACACAAGGTACCAAATGCCTCCAATGGTAGCTGATACAGCTATTGACTATTTTCAATTTTCTAATCATCAGATATTGCCAATATATGAGTATCTTCCACACACCACTGATCCACTACAGGAAGAATACTAAATTCTGCAGTTTTGAGGTAATGAGGATATGGTAGCCAAATATACATGAGTGTCTTATGTCAACAAAATTGGCATATATACATTTACTTCATTTTGCTTATTAATTCCTCTTAATATCACTATCACTATCACTATCCTCCCGTTGATTATTTATATTAGCTCATTGGAATGAACTAATATTATTGTTAGTGGTATATGGTATATTAAATAAAGCAGGGCAGCTTGCTGGCTTGCCATGCAGGTGGCATACACTTGTAGTCCCCTCTAAAAATAGCATTTATAGATGAAGCGCCGCGCCACTTTGGTCCGCGCGAGACGGGCTGTGATATGCTGTTGCTGGGTGGAGTTTTGACAAGAGGGATGTCCGGATGAGGAAAATGGCGGCCCTATGGAGTGGGGGAGTCATCTGGCTTGTGCGGCTTGGCTGGGGTGGTGGGCCAGGGCTAGAACTCGCCTTTCCTCCCATTCCTCCTGGGCGCCTCGTGAGTGTGTGGACACAGGGAGAGCAAGTAGGAGCTCTGCCCCATGTCTGTAAGTCTCTGGTTCAGCATACCTTGGCCAGATTGAAAAAAAAAAAAAACTGCTGCAGGGTGGAACTGATTGAGACGGGCTGTGATAGGCTGTCCCAGGGTGGAGTTCTGATGAGAGGGAAGGTCGGATGTGGAAAATGATGGCCTTATGGAGTGGGGGGTTCATCTGGCTTGTGCGGCTCTGCTGGAGTAGCGGGCCAAGGCTAGATCTGGCCATCCCTCCTGGGTGCGTTGTGAGCGACTGGCACAGGGAGAGGAAGCAGCAGCTCAGCCCCATGTCTGTATGTCTGTGGTTCAGCATCTTGGGCCGGATTGAAAAAAAAAAACTGTTGCAGGGGTGGAACTACTGGATATGAGCTGTTATAGGCTGCCCCTGGGTGGAGTTCTGATGATAGCGAATACCGTTGTAGTCCCCTCTAAATATCCCAACTGATGAGTTGTGAGTCCGGATGTGGAAATGGCAGCCCTCATGGAGTGGGGGTCATTTGACTTCTTGTGAGGCTCTGTGGGGGTGGCAGGCCAGAGCTAGAACCTGCCAACTCTCCCAGGTGCCTCGTGAGCAGCTGGACACAGGGAGAGCAAGTACCAGCTCTGCCCCATGTCTTGAGTCTCTGGATTAGCATACCTGGGTCAGACTTGAAAAAGGCTGCATCAGGGTGGGTCTCAATGAGCTGGGTTGTGATCATCTCTTCTTCCTAACTCATTAATTACTTTTAGACATTATGCTAACAATACAGATACTGAGACAACTACCTGTGTGCTCCTTTACCAATGCGTGAGGTTTATATTTATTTTCAACCAAAATTCTAAAACCTTAATCCTTGTGGGTGATACTTGAAAGGGAATTGAATGAGCGTCAATGCCCATCTTATGACATTGAATCACAAGGAACAAAATAAAAATAAGACTGAGAGATAAAAATCTGTTGTGGACAGCATTGAAGGGATATTAGAGACATCAATTTTGTAAACACCAGTGCTGCTCTTCCTGATCATCCCGATCATGGTCTCCCAAGCTGCAAAATCTAAGTAATTGTTATGTCACCAATTATCTGAAGAAACGTTGGTATGTACATTAAGTGTTGAATAAAGATCATACTTTTATTTCCTGTATAAAATTTAACAGTTAGTCTAGAAGTCGTGAAGGTTAGTCTAGATGCTTTCATGTAATAACTGAAGTTAGTAGATGAAATAATAACATTTATAAAATGTGACATCAATCCAACTCAAAAGATATTACGTGAAAAGTTATCTCTGAGGAGCTTGAGCAATGCTTTGATATCCACATTTACCCAGACATTTGACATGTTATTTGAATGCGTATCTTATTGAATGATGTATGGTGTATGAATAATACTCAAATTATATATATTTTATCAAACTAAATTTATAAGTGTACATTGATATGATTAGAATCTTTTTCTAGTTTAGGAATTACTGATATAGATGATAAAATTTGAGGATAACCTAATTTCCAAAAACTTTCATTGTCTCAGCATCCTCATGTTAGAGGGTTATGGTATATGTTATTACATAAAGTCTTCCTCTTCTTCTTCATCTTCTTCTATTACTTGTTCTCCTACTTCTGCTTCATCTTCTTCCTCTTCTTTTTATTATGCTTCTTCTTGCATATTTGCTTCTTCTTTTTCTACTTTTCTTCTACTCTTCTTCATCTTCTCCTCGATTCCATCTCCTCTTATGTCCTCCTCCTCCTTCTCTTCTGTAACTTCTTTTCTACTTTTTCTCTTCACCATGACATTCTTTACCATTCTACCTTTCTTCTGCTTCTTTTGGTTCTTCTACACTTCTTTCTCTGCTTTTACAAAAAAAGTAAAAAACATTATCTTCGATGGTCTACTTCTCTCCTCCTTTCTCTTCATCTATTTTCTTCTGCTTAATATATCACCTCTTTGATCTTATTTTCTTCCTCCTTTTTTCTTTTCTTCTTCTACTTCTAAATTTTCTCTATACTCTGTTAACTTCTTCCTCTGAATAAGGTTCTCATTCAATTCTCAAGTTTTTTGACTGGGAATTAGATCTCAGTTAAGTCTATGCCAGCCTGCAAATCATTCCTCTATGTGAAAAATAAATCAGTGTTTGTGGTATTTCACAATGGCATGTAAACACCCAAGACACATTCCTCATCTACACTTAAAACAATTGAAATATTACAGTTGAAGCATTTTGATGTTAGGACTTTTCAAGAAAATATCAGTAAAAATCACCTTTCGCGCCAAAGCGATAGTCCAGCGGGAAAGGGATTTGCCTTGCAGGTGGCTGGCCTGTGCGGACCTGGTTTGATCCTCGGCATCCATATGGTCCCCAGAGCAGGACCATGAGTAGCTCCTGAGTGAAAAGCTAAGAGAAACCCCTGTGCATTGCCGGTGTGACCCAAAAAAAGCAAATAAAAATCACCTTTTGTTTTCAGCTGTTATACAGCGTTGTTTTTTCATCGCTCTTTTAGCAATGATTTAAAAGACTGGACTATTTTTTGGGGGCCGCTGGGGTCCTCGACTGTATCAGGACAGAGGTTGTCTTCTCTCTCCCAGGATGCTGGGAAACAGATGAAAATTCACGAGTCGGGCGCAGTTCCAAAAAAGGCTTTTAATAGTACAAAAGCTCTAACATTACAATCCAATAAAATGAAAGAACTCTAGCTCTGGTCAGAACTTAGACCCTACAAAGAGCCTTAGTCTCCCACCAAAGAGGGAGGATCTCAACCAAGAGGAGTCCTACCCCAAAGAAAGGAAAAACATCGAATAGGCCTCAAGTCAGTCCCATTATATACACAACGGTAATCCTATCTGCAGACTGGAAGGGTCCTGTCCACAAAGAACCCTAAACAGTTTGTAGAAGGGTGGTCCACACACAATTACGGGTATAAAAAAGGTTATGGAAGGTCTAATCCCTTCTACTGAGATTATCTCTTATGTAAAACACTGGAGAGAGGGCGGGCTGGTATAAAGTAATACATCTTAATTTCATGGACTTCATGTAATCTAGATGGTACCCACAAGGACCGTCTTATTTATTATCTGCACCAGGGTGGTTCTGAGTATCTGGTTCTCCATATACTGGAAGTGTCACACTCACTTGCATGAGAACAAATTAGGATGATCCTTCCTATTATCTTAAATATAATCTCAATGTAGCCAGGGTGGTAGTTTGCTCTTAAATTCCAACTGTACCAAGCTGGGTGCAGGGGTTATAAAGGGAGTTGTGCCCAATCTAGAAGGGACAAGCCAAGGACTAATCCTTTCTTCTGAGATTATCTCTTATGTAAAACACTGAACAAGAACTCTACCCAGCTGAAGAGATGATCACAATCCAGCTCTAAGTTCCCGCCCTTTAACTTGCAACTGAGTGTCTTAGGGAGTGCCCACCATGACAATGCACATGGTGAAGAGAATGGGGAGCTTCAGGTAGTCAGGTTGGAAGCAAGATGGCGAAAGTTATGAAGGTATTGGGTGTGGCTTGGTCCCCTTCGGGAATGCTGCCGGGGTCCTGAAAGTGCTGGGAAGGGAATTGCCTTCTGTCAAGGAGCGCCACTGGGGTCCTCGACAGTGTGGGAAGCGAGTTCCCTTCTACCTCCGAAGCCAGCGGGGAATGGATGAAGACTCAGGACTCCGATGCAGTTTTAAAAGGGCTTTATTATCACAGATTCCAATATACAATCCAAGAGCAGGGAAAACCTCCAGACTCTGGGTTCCCAGCTAGGCGCCAGCCAGGTGTAGGCCAAGATGGCTGCCACCACGTGTAGAGGCCCAACAGAGAATGGAGAGGACAGAGAAGCAAAACACCAAGGAAGCCGAAATGGCAAAAGGGGAAAAAGAGAGAAAGCTTCCTTCATACAGCTTATTTTATAGCTAATAATCCCCCAAACACCCCAGCCCAGCCCTTTCTGGGCTGGGCTATCTAGAGATGAAAAGAGGAAAAAAGCTCTGTAGAAATGTAGCAACTTCAGGAGGCCATCTGGTTGTTTACAATGACCCAGAGATAATTAAAAGCCTCCTAGCAGAGCTGGGAGAAGCTATAAGCTAAATGGAACTTCCCCTGCCACGAAGGATCAAATAGCCTCAGGTGATTTCTCCCAGTTCCTCACCTAATGTCTTGACCAATGATCTGCCTGGAATTGCCTTTAAAGTTTAGAAAAGGGCGTTTCTGAGATGGCATGTCTCTGTACCAAAGACATATTAATGCCAGTTAAATATTTATCCAAGTCTTCACAAGTCTTGTCTACTTCACGGTAGTTTTGTGTTTTAGTTGCCTTTGAGTTATCAGGGAGACATGCTTGCTTGCTTGGAGGCAAACAGCATTTCTCTCTGGTCTAATTACTTAGAGATCCAACGTGGCCAGGCGAATATGCTGGTAACATCTAGCTCGTCCCACGGTGCTTGTGGTATTATGAGAGAATATTTATACCAGCCAGTACAGAATACATGGTCAGATAAGACTGCCACATTCAGACTATCCACCAATCTATGAAGTGACTGCAGGAGGCATTCCAGGGCAGATGCAGAGGCCAGGCTTTTAGGTGTCCTGCAATACCTTTCTACCTCCAAGGCAGCGGGGAATGGATGAAGACTCAGGTTTCCAATGCAGTTTTGAAAGACATTACTTATCACAGATTCAGGCATACAAATCAGCAATAGGAAAAACCAGGTGCTTAGGATTCCCTGCTAGAACCCCAGCCAAATGTAGGCCAAGATGGCAGCCACCATGTGTAAAGACCCTGTATAGAAGAGACAAAGAAACGACTCCCAATAATGGTGTGAGCTCCTAAAAAGAGAGCCCCCAGAAAGATAAAGGAAGCAGGCTGGTGTTTCTTCTATTTCCTCGGAGAGCCTGAAAATGGCTGGCCGTAGGTCCTCCTTAAAGGTTTGGTAGAATTCACTAGTGATTCCATCTGGACCTGTGCTTTGTTGTTTGGGCAGACTTTTAATTACTATTTCAATTTCCTCTATACTGTTGTGCTTATTCAGGTGTTGTAGATCCTTTTGTTTCAGCTATGCAGGTTATCGGACTTCAGGAATTTGTCCATTTCTCCTATTTTCGTGTTTCATGGCACACAGAGTCTCAATGTAAACTCTGATGATCGTTTGGATTTCTGTGGTTTCTGTTGTGATGTTCACTGTATCACTGTCTTCCCATTGTTCATCTATTTGCTCGAGGAGTGGGCACTAATAACATCTTCATTAGTCCTGTCACAAGCAAGTGTAACCCAACGCCATCTGCTTGCTCCAGGGACAGGAGGAGCCCAAAACCATTCTTCAGTTCATGGAACTGAAGTTGGTAATGGTGACTAGTTTTTGGCGTAACAAGTAAATAAAACACGGGTACCTTGCCAGGCTTACCGTGTAGGTGGTATTGTCTCAGTAGAAGGCTCTCATCTCGAGAATTTACTGATGAAACTTAAAGGGGGATGATCAGGATTTCTCTTGGAATGAGCTCTGAGGAGATATGGATTCTGGATGTTGAGAATGACTTACCATTTTTATGTGTGATTCTGTTTTTTCGGTTCTCTCTTTCCCTGTTCTTACAAGTCTTGCCAGTCTTTTTTGATCTTGTTTATTTTTTCAAAGAATCAGCTCATGGTTTCACTAATATTTTGGATTGTGTTTTGGTTTTCCAACTCAGTGATTTCCTCTTTCAGTTCTATTATTTCCTTCTTTCTGGCTGGCTTGGTTGTCTGCTCCTTTTGTTGGTCTATTTATAATATGTCCAGCTGTGTAGTCAGGTCATTCATGTGGGCCCTTTTATCTCTCCTGTTGAATGCTTGTCGAACTATAAACATTCCTCTTAACATGACTTTTGCTGTGTCCCCCAAGTTCTTATACTTGGAGTCTTCATTTTCTTTTGTTTCCAGGAATCTTTGGATTTAGTGTTTGATTCCTTGGAATAATTTGGAAAACATTTGTTAGCTCATAAAAATAGTTCATGAGCATTAAGTACAGGCACTAATGCACATGATGTCCTTCAAGTGTATGTATTGCAATTCACAATAGGTAAGAGAAGGAAAAGAGAGAGAGGGAGAGAGAAAAGAGATAATGAACCTGCCCTCGAGGCAGGCTATGGGAGGGGGGAGGGAATTGGGGACATTACTGATGGGAAATGGGCACTGGTGGAGAGCCGGGTGCTGGAACACTATGGGACCGAAACCCCCAAACATGAACAAAGTTGTAATTGTATATCTCACGGTGGTATAATAAAATATTAATTAACAAAGGAAAAAAAACAAAAAATAGTTCAGCTAAAATTGCAGTATTACAAGCAAGATACATGATACTTTTTCAAATTGATGTAGCCAGGCATACAGGGGTTCTCCAAGGTACTGAAATTTTACCCTAAGTCTGTCCAGATAGCCTGTTTGTATGCTGGAACTAAGACTTGATAAGACTCTCAGTAAACCCTAAGGAATCTGTATCAACCTGTCTCAGCCTAGCCCCTAGTCTTGTTAGATTGCAGGACAGAATATCCAGCAGGAACAGAGTTCTAAAAAAGGAGATTTTCAAAGAAGACCATTTCCAAAATCTACTCCCCTTGGAAACGACCCTAGCAACCTAGGTTGAAACCCCATATGGGAGTAACTTGGGGAGTAAACTATAAAAGCTATCCTGACCAAAGGAATGCATGCACATGCTACATAGACACACGTGCTCTATTCCAGATGGCCGAGCACATGTGGTGCTGGAGCACTTGTGTTGCCCGGATCTCCCCCTCTTGAGATGTGTACTCTTTCTGTCTTACTTTCCCTACTCCTTCCCTTTCCTAACACCTCCATAATGAAACTGTTTGACTTAACTGCTCGTTGAATCCTGACAATTCTTTTTCTGCGAAGAAGACAAGAACCCTGAGGAAAGCCTGGGTAAGACCTAGGACTGACTTTCCTTTCCTGCAAAGAGCAATTCCTTGCTCCACTTGAGTCCCTGGCTCCCTGAGAGATCTCCGGTGGTGGGGATCAGCTCTCGTGCCTAGAGATCAAGCAGACTGATCAGGTGTAGCTTGATAGTCACCTTGTGCGGCTGGTGGGGCTAAGGCTCACAATGTTCAGAGGCTCATTGCAGACTTTATCAGTCCTTAGCCTTCCCAGTGGGTGCCGGGTAGCAGAGGAGGCTGGCAGAAGAAAGTGACCATCTCTCTCCTCCCGGCCTCACATTAACCAACTGTAAGGCCCACCTGTATCATCATCATCTTTCTGATGTTCCTTCTTCTTCTTTTGGGCAGGATTTTTCTTATGGCATATGCTCTCTTAACTGACTACTCGCATAAATGGTCTTATAGGATGAGCTACAGGTTTGGGAGCTCTTGTCTTGCTTATAGCTGTCCTTGGTCTAATCTTATATTGTAAGTTCCAGCAGTGTAAGAAAAAGGCTAAGGTTCAACAGTTTTCTCAGTTTGTTATGGTTGGTCAAATGATAGCCTAAAAAGGGAAGATGTTGGCAGAAATTAGTTCTACGGATATGAAAGGAAGGTCTGATGCATACTGCCTGTTAAGAGATACAAAGGGTTTTCTGGCCAACTGTATCTCACTAGAATTAGTATGTGGAATACAGTACTGAGTCTATTCTCTCGCTGTCTTTACACAGATACTGGTCTCAGAGGTCATTTCTCTGCACATTTCTTTGTTGGATGTATTAGCCTAAGATCGAGTCTCACGAACACTGCTTGAATTTAAACAGAAAACATGTTTATCTTGTGTTATTGTAAATTAAAATTCTGACAAACAACTGGGGCTAGTCAGGAAGGCTGAGTCAACAAACTGTTGCATACTCTAGCTATCTCACCTCACCTAGATAGCAATCTCTTCAGGTTTTTAGCTCCTAGTTGTCTCCTTCCTGTCATCCTTAAATCTTATGCAAAGACTGTGAAATGCTTTTGTAGTGAAAACTATGTGAACTTAACTCTAAGTTGTATTCCCCTTAAAAAAGGTGTGATATAAGGGAGTCAGGGTTCTTGTTTAAGTGGCCAACCTGCTGCTAAATGAGAGCTACTGCCTCTCCGGCTGGTGATTATTGAAAACAATAATGGAAATATGTTGTTCCTGGAGTCTCATCTCTTCCCTTATTCTCAATAGGACATTCCGATTCAACTTCTTCCTCTTCTACATCTTCCTTTTTCACTTCTACTTCTCAACTCCCTCCAATTCCTTCTTTTCTTGATAATCATCATTAGCATCATCATCATGTTATTCTTCTTCTGTTTCTTCTCCTCCTCCCTAGATTTCTTTCTCTACTTTTTCTTCTTTAATTTATGCATTTCCTTTGATATAGATTGTGCAGCATAACCAGATAAATTCTCATCTAGTCAAATTTTCTTATAACATATTCTCTCATTTTTAATGCTGCCCATTTCACTTTAAATTCTTAACTCCATCTCATCTACAAATAGCTTTCCTTCTGTTTTCTGTTATTTCTCTTCTTTTACCTACTCCACTCTTTCTATTCTTCTTGTTAATGTTCTTGTACTTGTCCTTGCTCTTCTTCTTCTTCTCCTTCTCCTTCTTCTGAGAAAACTTCTTCAACAGTTTTCTCAGTTTGTTATGGTCGGTGAAATTATAGTCTAAAAAGGGGAGATGTTGGCAGAAATTAGTTCTAAGGATATGAAAGGAAGGTCTGATGCATGCTGCTTGTTAAGAGATACAAAGGGTTTTCTGGCCCATGGTATCTCAATAGAATTAGTATATGGAATTCCCTACTGAGTCTATTCTCTCGCTGTAGTTAAACGTACTGCTCTCATAGGTCATTTCTCTGCACATGTCCTTGTTGGCTGTATTAGCCCAAGAACAAGTCTAATGAACACTGCTTGAATTTAAACAGAAAACATGTTTTCCTTCTTCTTTTCGTCTTCTTCTTCGTTCTTCTTGTTCTTGTTCTTGTTCTTGTTCTTCTTCTTCTTCTTCTTGTTCTTCTTCTTCCTCCTCCTCTTTCTCCTCCTCCTCCTCCTCCGCCTCCTCCTCCTCCTCCTCCTCCTCCTCCTCCTCCTCCTCCTCCTCCTCCTCCTCCTCCTCCTTCTTCTTCTTCTTCTTTCTTCTTGTTCTTTCTTCTTCTTCTTCTTCTTCTTCTTCTTCTTCTTCTTCTTCTTCTTCTTCTTCTTCTTCTTCTTCTGCCTCTTCTATCTCTTCTTCTACTTCTTTTTCCTCTTCTTCTTCTTCTTCTTCTTCCTCTTCTTCTTCTCCTTCTTCTCATTCTCCTCCTTCTGATCCTCCTTCTCTGTCTTTCTCCACCTTTTCCTCTTCTCCTTCTCTTTCTTTCTCTCCTTCTCCTACTCCTCCTGCACCTCCTCCGTTTCCTTCTCCTTTTCCTCTTCCTCTTATCCCCCTGCTCCTCCTCCTTCTTCTTCATCTCCTTTTCTTCTTTTATATTCTCTTCTTCTCTGCTATCTGTTTTACTCTCTTTTTTTTTTATTGATAATAGCTATTCCGCAGTACCTGTTTTCTTACTGCTTAAGGAAAATTCTACAGAAAGTATTCTCTAGCTTTTTTGTACTGGTTCTCTTTGTGTGGATTTGTCAGTTTTATTTCCCACTGCTCTTTCTTTGCTTTCTTAATCTTCTATTTATTCTTTACTTAGTATGCTTCTCTTTTGCTCTAAAGGAGTTGCTGAGGACCCCAACAATACCAGGAAATGAGTTTCCTTTTACTTCCAAAGCAGATGGGGAATGAATGAAAACTGAGGAATGGTACATTTTAACAGCATTTACATCACAGATTCTGATATACATTGAAAGAATGGAAAAAACCCTGGACTTGGGTTCCTGGCTTTTCCTGGCACATGTAGGCCAAAGTGGCTGTCTTCACCTATTAATGCCCAGTATAAAATGGCGAGGAGGTACAGAAATCAGGGGAACTCAATATGACAAAAGGACGCTTTTGCTTTCTCCCAGGTTATTTTATACATTGAATCCCACCAAAACATCATGGACTGGGATATCGAGAGTTGAAGCTATGCCATTGATGCTTTTGAGATACCAATATTTTGGTATGCTTTTTTGGCTTCAGAAATGCCAGAGCTGATTCACAAACTCCTAGCAGGGCTGGGATAGACTGGAAGCTAAATGTAGCTGATGCTAAATTAGGGAGTGTCACCCATCAAGACCCATGTTCTCCAAGAGTCAGAAAATGCCACATTCTTTCTATATAAAGCCATATTTTTAAGTTGCAAATTGCTGTTTTAGCCTCCCGATCTTGGTTGATTTTAATGCAGATACTTTTTATTGCCTGTTGATCTTGGTTCATCTTTAATATGAAGATGGCATGACTTTTGGTGGGATTCAATATATAAAATAACCTGGGAGAAAGATCACCATAATGCTGTTGATCTTGGTTCATCTTTAATAATCTTGTCTTGCAGCCTGTTGGTGTTTTAGCTGGAGATAAACCCTTTCCTTCTTGAAACGACAAAATAGTTACAAATTTTACACACCTTAAAACTTAAGCAATTTGGAAAAAGGTATCTTTGAATGAAATGTTTATTGTTGAAGTGTTTGATGTTTCCTTGCTGCCATTGAGTCACTTTAAAGGTAAAAGAGGACCTGAATAGACGTGACCTTACTCAAGGAGTAGGTATCATGAAAGAATTCCGTAAGGTGTTTGTGTTCAGGACTGCAAGGCACAGCCTGGCAAGCTACCCGTGACAGAATTGATATGCTAAAAACAGTAACAAAAATAGACCTCATTTCCATGACTTGGACAACAGATTGAGGCTTTTGTTCTTTTTAGTTTGAACAGATGCTTTGGAATTCAGGAATCGAAACTTGACAGGTGCCGTTCGAGCAAATCAGCGAATGGCGGGAAGACACATGATACAAGCGATAGATGTGTACATGAATGGACTAATGAAGGTTTCTAATGCTTTCTTTGAAAAAAAATGGACTCCCATGTGTATTTCTCTGTACTAAGATTTTATGCATTAATGAAAGTGTTGCTACAGGTTAAAAAATAAAAAAAGGAGAAAAGGTGGGCACATGCAGCATAGTACTCAATGCCTAGATGATCAGTACACTTGATCACTTGACATCCTGTTATTTATCGATTTTCGTGAGTGGGCAACAGTAACATTTCCATTTGACCCTATCACGTGCCAGTGTAGCCCAATGGCATCTTCCCACTTCAGGAATTGGAAGAGTCCAAACCACTTGTTCAGGGTATTGAGGAAGAAGACTGTCCATCTGGTAGGTGGGTGGCCATGTAATCTTTTGATGTCCTGTGGGATCCAGTCAGTAAAGGTTCTAGTCCAGTAGTCATCTCCAAATTGCATTACATGTCCAGCCCATCTGATTTTCGATGCCTAGGCAAACGAGACAGCATCTCTGTCTCTTGATCATCAATGGAGGTCAGAACTCTGGATGCCTTCTCTCACTTGAGTGAGGCATGATATTCCAAGCATAGGTCTTTCGATTCCTCTTTGGGAGACCTGAATAGCATTGTCATCCTGCTTTGATGGGGCCCAGGTCCTGAGATGTATATTAATGCATCGAGAATGGTGGACTTGAAGAGCTCCGCCCAGATCCGAAGTTTCTTTGTCATTTTAGGTATTTCTTCGATGCTCTTGATGATGTACCATGCCACTCTCTTCCTCCCGTGCTCAGGTTTTAGGTCCCTCCTCATGTTAAGTTTCAACCTAGGTATACAGAACTGCTGCATTCAGAGTTGTTTGTTCTATTGAGCGTGAATGGGGATATGTCGTTCCCAACATTCTCCCTTCTGAATCCAAAATGCCATTTCATCTGTAAAGAAGTGAACAGCACCTGGCCCAGACAGTCAAACCCGAACACCTGAAGAATCTGCCATTCAAACTAGTCAATACACTAGCTCAGCTCTTCACACACTACCTGTCTGAATGTAAGCTGCTCTCCCAATGGAAAACCAGCAGGAAACTTCCAACCACTGTTCAAGATGGAACACATCCAGAAGATTGGCAACTACCACCCTATTTGCCTGTTGTCCATCTAAACAAGGTGTTCACTCGAGTCATGTTGCAGAACATTAGATGAAGGACACCATGCAAGCAAGGTGGCTTCTGAAAAGGATTCAGCACAGTCGACCATATCCACCCGGTAACCAAGCTCATTGAGGTTTGTAGGGATTTCAAGATGCCTCTCTGTCTCACGTTCATTGATTTAAAGAATGTCTTTGATTATGTTGAGACTGAAGCATTCATCGAAGCCCTAGCTAAAGGGGACGTTCAAATCCAATGTATCAAGATCTGTCATGAGATGTATTACGGATTCACCAAAAGGTTCTCACCATTCTACCAGGAAGTGATCATTGATGTCAAAGAAAGGGTTTATCAGGGTGATACCTTTTCACGATATTCAGATTCATAATACAGTGCTCACTACAAAAATGTAAAAATTTGCAAATAATTTTTTCCTAATGATTCTATTCATATGGTGTTTGAGATTTTTATGACCTTGGATCCATGACAAAGTTCTAATAATTTCTACCTGTGGTTAATCTTAGTGATTTTGGTTCATCAATGATTAATTAACATGTATGCTTACCAGTACCAGTGTTCCCTGTTGGCAGAGGTAGATCTAAGGATTTGCGAAAGAAGGCCTGATGAATACTGCCTGTTAAAAGATACACAGGGTATTCTGGCAGACTGTCTCTCAATAGAGTATATATATATAGAATTCCTTAGTGAGACTGTTAACAAGCTGCAGTTACACAGACAAGGCTATCCTAAGTCATTTCTCTGCACATGTCCTTGTTGGCTATAACTAGCCCAAGATGGAGCCTAATGGACGATGCTTAAAGTTAGGCAGAAAAGAGGTGTTTCTTGTTCTTCTGTCTGAAATGTTGGCCATCATGGGATAGTCTGGAAGGCTGCATTAGCAACTGTAATGCTTTCTTTTGTTCATCTCATTTTACCTTGATAGCACCCCCTACAGAATTTCGGTTCCTGGTTGTCTCCTTCCTATTATTCCTAAGTCCTATGCAATGAATGTGAACTGTCTTTGTCATGTAAACCATGCAAACTTTAAGCTGTATTGCCCTTTGAGACTAGGGGATAAGAGAGTTGAGGTCCTTGTGGATGCGGTCAATCAGCTCAAGTCAGTCATCACAGGTCAATCAGCTCTGTTCAGTTAGCTGGGGTCAGTCATTTGCCAAGATGAGAGTTGCTGCCCCTTCATCTGGTAAACATTAAAAAAATTAATGGATATACTTTGTGTTTCTGGAGTCTCATCTCTGTGCCTCCGACCCACAGGACATTCCTGCTTCAGTTCCCTTTCCAAAGCTGCCTGTACAACTGTCTCAGATACTGATCCAGTGCTCCATAAATTTTTTTCTAGTGTTCCTGATACCTAATCCAATGTTTCTAATACCTCCTTCAGTGTCTCTGATCATTCAAAGAGTTTCCTGATCCTTGCTTGTCATAGACTCATTCGTGTAATCACCACATTGCTGTATCAGAACCACTTCTTCGAACTGTGCCAGACACATGGCTTAATTTAAACTATGGCAAATTGACTTTCACTCATTATGGACAGTGCAACTATAGTGCATCATAATCAGAAATTGCCAAGGCATATACTCAGAGGAACACTTTCTTGCAAATTGTGCTTTGGGTCCAGAAAAGACTTGGGATCCTGGAGCAATATGTAATACCACTTTGGAATTGGAATTGCTGCCTTTATTTTTTTTTTTATTTTTTTGAGATTTTTTAATTTTTAAATATTTTATTAAAACGCCATGAGATATACAATTACAAAGATGTTCATTTTGGGTTTTGGTCGGTCATACAGTGTTCCAGCAGTCATCACTCAACCAGTGCCCATCTCCCACGACCAATGTCACCAGTCACCTTTCCCCTTCTACAGCCCACCTCCATGGCAGGTTCTTTATTTCTTTACCTTTCCCTCTATCTCTTTGTCTTTTCCCTCCCATCCAGATTTGGATTACAGAACATACATTAAAGAGATGTCATGTTATCTTTTGGCCTGTATTTAATGCTCAGCTCTAGGTCGGTATTAGTACTTCTCACAATTGTTAGCACACTGTTCCATTCTCTATCTTACCTAGCCTCCGACTCCCACACGTTAGAGATAAGTTCCACATTTGACAAGACCTCCTGATACATGTTTCACTTGATCTTGAATATTGGTATCATAACATGTACATATATATTTATTTCCTGCAAATAAATGCAATCATTCTATATCTGTCTCTCTCCTTCTGGCTAATTTCACTCAGCATGGTCTTCTCCGTGTCCATCCATTTATAGGCAAATTTCATAACTTCATTTTTCCTAACAGTTGCATAGTTTCCATTGTGTATATGTACCATAGCTTCTTTATCTAGTCATTGATTCTCTGCACTCCTGTTGTTTCCAGATTCTGGCTATTGTGAATAATGCTCCTATAATATAAAGGAGCGATGGTGTTTTTCCGTGTACTTTTGACTTCCCAGAGTGTATTCCCAGGAGTGGTATAGCTGGAACAATTGTGAGTTCAATTTTTAGTCTTTGTAGGAATGTCCATATTGGTTTCCAGAAAGGCTGTACCAGCCGGCATTCCCTCCAACAATGGATGAGTGTCCCCTTTTCCCCATATCCATGTCAGCACTTCTTTTTCTAGCTTTGGATATGTGCCATGCTCTTGGGTGTAAAACGATATCTCATTGTTGTTTTTATTTGTATCTCTCTAATGATAACTGATAATGAGCATTTTTTCTTAGGTATTTTGGGCATTCGAATTTCTTCCTTGTTTAAATTTCGGTTCATTTTTTTTCTTCCAATTTTTGTTTGGGTCGTTTATTTTCTCCTTGTAAAGTTCTACCAGTGCATTATAGATCCTGGATATTAACCCCTCATCAAATGAGTATTGGGTAAATATTCTTTCACATTCTGTGGACTATCTTTGTATCTTAGTCACTGTATCTTTCTGAGGCACACAAGTTTCTTAGTTTCATGTAGTCCCATATGTTTATCTTTCCTTCTAATAATTTTGTTATTTGTGTTTCACCTTTGAGGATAGTTTTAGTTTCAATATCATGGAGGGTTTTCCTATAGTGTCTTCAATGTACTTTGTGGACTCCTCTGATATTGCGATCTTTAATCCATTTGATCTGATTTTTCTGCATGGTTTAGAGGTCCAATTTCATATTTTTACATGTCATGCCCAGTTTCCCAAACACCACTTGTTGAAGAGGTTTTCCTTACTCCATTTTGGACTCTTTGCACCTTTATCAGAAATCAAGTGACCACGCATATGAGGTTGGGTGGTAGGATACTCAATTCTATTCCATAGGCCCAAAGGTCTGTTTTTATTCCAATACCATGATGTTTTACATAATACTGCTTGTAGCACATTTTGAAGTCGGGAACGGTGATGCCTCCGATAATCTTTTCCCGAGGATTGCTTTGGCGATCCGTGGGAGTTTATAGTTCTATAGAAATTTCAGAGGTGTTTGGTCAATTTCTTCAAAGAATGTCATGGGTATCGGTTGCAGGACACCGAAAATCCTAAAAATCTCTGCATCTGCCCTGGATTGCCTCCTGCAGATCACTTTGTAGATAGGGAGGTAGTTTAAATGTGGCAGTTTATCTGACCATGTATTCTGTACTCCCTGGTGTAAATATTCTCTCATGGTACCACAATCATCGTGGGACTAGCTAGATCTTACCAGTATATTTGCCTGGCCACACTGGATCTCTTGAAGTAATGAGACAAGAAAGAAATGCTGTTTGCATCCAAGCAAGCAAGCATGGCTCCCTGATAAGTCAAAGGCAACTGAAATATGAAACTACTGTGAAGAAGACAAGACTCATGTGAAGACTTGGAGAAATATTTAACTGGCATTAGTATAGTCTTTGGTACAGAGGCGTGCCATCTCAGAAACCCCTTTCTCTACCCTATAAAGGCATTTCCAGGCAGATCTTGGGTGAAAACATTAGGTGAGGTTCTGGCAGAAATTACCCGAGGGCATTTGACCCTCCCTACCAGGCGAAGTTACATTTAGCTAATAGCTTCTCCCAGCTCTGCTACAAGGCTTTGAATGAGCTCTGGGACCCTGTAAACAGCCAGAAGGCCTTCTGAAGTGGCTACATTTCTATAGAAATGTTTTCCTGTTTTTTTCTCTAGATAGCCCCTCCCAGAAAGGGCTGTGCTGGGAAGTTTGGGTGGATTTCTAGCTATAAAATAAGGTGCAAGAAGAAAGAGGCTCTTGTTTTCCCCCTTTTGCCATTTCTGCTTCCCTAGGCGTTTTGCTTCTCTATGGGGCCTCTACATTTGGTGGCAGCCATCTTGGCCTAAACACGGCTAGAGCCTATCTGGGAACCCAGAGTTCGGAGGTTTTCCCTGCTCATGGATTGTATATTGGAACCTGTGATAGTAAAGCCCTTGTTGAAACTGCATCAGATTCCTGGTTATTCATCCATTCACCACCGGCTTCGGAGGTAGAAGGGAACTTGCTTCCTGACACTGTTGGGTACTCCGTCGGCATCCCCAACAGGTATCCGTATAGGGACTGCATTGAATCTGTACAAAGCCCTAGGAAGAATTAACATTTTAACAATGTTGATTTTCCCCATCCATGAGCAGGGATTATGTTTCTATTTTCTCATGTCCTCTTTTATTTCTTCCAGCAGGTCTTGTAGTTTTCTTTATACAGGTCCTTTAAACACTTGGTTAAGCTGATTTCGAGATATTTGATTTTCTGTGGCCCAATTGTGAATGGAATTGTCTTCTTAATATCCCATTTTTCACTTTTGTTATTTGTCTATAGGAAAGCCACAGACTTTTGTGTGTTGATTTTGTATCCTGCCACTCTACTACTTGTGACTATTGTTTCTAGGAGTTTTTGGTAGAGAGCTTAGAGTTCTCTAGGTATAATATCAAGTCATCTGCGAATAATGATAACTTGACTTCTTCCTTGCCTATCTGGATGCCCTGAATGACCTTTTCTTCTCTGACTGCTATGGCAAGAATTTCCAGTACATATTGAATAAAAGAGGGGAGAATAGGCAGCCTTGTCTCATCCCAGAAATCATGGGGAAGGCTTTCAGTTTTTCCTGCATTGAGAAAATGCTCGGTGTGGGCTTTGAAGGACGGCTTCGACTATCTTGAAGATGGTTCCTTTAATTCCCATTTTCTGGAGGGTTTTGGATCTTGTCAAATGATTTCTCTGAGTCTATTGATATAGACGCAGAGTCCTGATGGAACTGTCCCATTTTCCAGAAAGGCAGTGGAGAAGATTATCCATGACTTCTACTGAGATCTCTTTGATAGCCATGTCCACCTGCCCACATCCTAAATTCCACAGGATGGATATGTCGTTCCCAACGTTCTCCCTTCTGAAATCCAACATGCCATTTATTCAGGAAAAGAAGGAAACAGCACCAGGCCCAGACAAATTCAGACCTGAACACCTGAGAAATCTGCCTTCAGTCCTCGTCAATTCACTAGCTCGGCTCTTCACTCGCTACCTCTCTGAATGCAAGCTGCTCTCCCAATGGAAAACCAACAGGAAATTTCTATCTATTATTCAACATGGGAGACATCCAAGACATTGGCAACTAATGCCCCGTTTGCCTATTGTGCATCTATAAAAGCTGTTCATTCAAGACATCCTGAACAGGATTGACAGAACGTTAGATGAAGTGGAGCCATGCGCGCAAGCTGGCTTCTGAAAAGGATTCAGCACACTCGACCATATCCACATGGTATCCAAGCTCAATGAAGTGTGTAGGGAGTTCAGGATGCCACACTGTCTCACATTCATTGATTTAAAGAAAGCTTTGATTCTGTGGAGACT
This sequence comes from Cryptotis parvus, assembly GCA_021461705.1. Taxonomy (NCBI): domain Eukaryota; kingdom Metazoa; phylum Chordata; class Mammalia; order Eulipotyphla; family Soricidae; genus Cryptotis; species Cryptotis parvus. Next base: position 75,052 of record JAJIBD010021482.1, read on the forward strand.
GAAGCAGTCATCGAAGACCTAGCCAAATAGGGTGTTCAAACCCAATACATCAAGAGCCTTCATGAGCTGTATTATTAATTCACCACCAGGATCTCACCATTATACAAAGAAGTGATCACTATCACCTTCACTATCACTATCTAACTGTTCATCATGTCTTTGCTTGAGCGGGCACCAATAATATCTCCATATGTCCTGTCTCATGCAGTAGAGCCCAAGGGCATCTGCTTGCTCCAGGAACACAGAGAGCCTCAAACCATTATATTAGGTTATGGTCATGGGAATGACCTAATCTAATTGTTACTGGTATTTGACATATCAAATACAACACGGGCAGCTTGCCAGGCTTGCCTTGCAGGTGGCATACTCTAGTAGTCACCTGTAAAATACAGCATTTACTGATGAATCGCACGGCCCCAAGCGGCAGAGCGAGTCGGGTTGTGATAGGCTCGTCTACTTGGAGGAGTTTTGACGAGGGGGAAGTCCGGATGTGGAAGATGGTGGACCTCATGGAGTTGGGGGGGTCGTCTGGCTTGTTGTGAGGCTCTGCTGGGGTGGCGGGCCATGGCTAGAACCTGCCATCCCTCCCGGGTGCCTTGTGAGCGCATGGGCCCAGGGAGAACAAGTAGCAGCTCTGCCCCATGTCTTTGAGTCTCTGGATCAGCCTACCTGGATGGATTGAAAAACACGGCTGCAGGGTGTGTGTCGATGATCCAGGCTGTGATAAGCTCATCTGCTGGGTAGAGTTCTGATGAGGGGGAAGTCTGGATCTGGAAAATGGCGGCCCCACGGAGTGTGGTGGGGGTCGTCTGGCTTATTGCAAGGCTCACCGTTCTAGATAGAAGTGATCATCAATATCAAAAGAGGGGCTTGGCAGGGTGAGACCATTTCACCAAAATTCTTCAGCGCCACCCTCGAGAACATCATGTGACATTTAGAATGGGAAGGAATGGTAGTGAAGATAAAGGGTCAGCAATTAAAACAGCTCCCCTTCGCTGATGACTTTGTTCTAATAACACCAAACTTTAGCCAAGCAGCACAAATGCTGGCTGACTTCGTCAGTGAATGTGGAAAGGTAGGTCTACAGCTGATTCTCAGAAAACCAATGTTCATTGAAAATGAAATAGTTCCAAAGGCCCAATTCACTCTCAATGGAACAAACATCTGTGAATGCAGCAGTTATGTGTACCCAGGTTGAGAAGTGAACATGATGAATGATCAAAACCTGAGCTGTGCAGGGGAAAGAAAGCGGCATGGAATGTTTCAAAAGCATCGAAGAAATAACTAAAAAGACAAAAAAAACCTTTGGCTCTGGGCACATCTCTTCAACTCCACCATTCTTCCTGAATAACATTTGCCTCAGAGACCTGAGCCCTACAAAAGCAGGATGAGAATGCTATTCGGGTCTCCCAAGGAGGAATTGAAAGAGCTATGCTTGGAGTATCATGCCTCACTCAAGTGAAAGAAGGAATCCGGAGCTCTGACGACCTCCATCGCTGTTCCAGAGTGAGGTCCACTGTCTCATTAGCCAAGCCATCGAAAATCAGATGGTCTGGAAATGTAATGCGATTTGGAGATGACCACTGAACTAGAGTTGTTACCGTCTGGATCCCACAGGATGTCAAAAGATCACGTGCCGACCACCTACAAGATGGGCTGTTATCGTCGGCAAGACCCTGATCAAACATTTTGAGGCTCTTTGTATTCCTGAACAAGCAGATGCCATTGGGCTACACTGACACGTGATAGGGTCAAACGGAAATATTACTGGCGCCCACTAGAACAAATTGACCTAACTGGGTGTCAAGTGATCAAGGGATCAAGTGATTGATATGATCATATGGTTTTTATTTTTTCTCTTATTGATAAGATGTATCACGTTGATTGATTTGCGAAGGTTGAACCATCCTTGCATTGCCCGGATGAATCCTACATGGACATGATGTATCATCTTCTTGATGAGTCTTTGTATTCTATTTGCTAGTATTTTGTTGAAGATCTTGGCATCTCTATTCATCAGGGAGATTGGTCCATAGTTTTCAATCTTTTGGTTGTCTCTCCTTGCTTTGGGTATCAGTGTGATATGTGCCTCATAGAAGCTTTTGGGGAGTAGTTCTGTTTCATCCAATTACTGGAAGAGCTTGTAGAGGACTGACAGTTGGTCCTCCTAAAAGTTTGGTACAGGGGCCAGAGCGATAGCCCAATGCGTAGAGCGTTTGCCTTGCACGCAGCCAGCCTATGCAGGCTTGGGTTCGATCCCCGGCATCCAATATGGTCCCCTGAGCACCGCCAGGAGTAATTCCTCAGTGCAGAGCCAGGAGTAACCCCTGACAGTCGCCGCCTGTGACCCAAAAAAAAAAAAAAAAAATGGTAGAATTCTCTAGTCAATCCAACTGTACTTGAAAATTTGTGTTTGGGCAGACTATTAATTACTGTTTCAATTTCGTCAATGGTGATAGGATTATTCTGTGTTGCCAATGTTCTTGTTCAGATTGGGGAGGTTATAGGACTTCATGAATTTATCCATTTCTTCTAGACCTCATGTTTCATGGCATACAGACTCTCAAAGTAATCTCTGATGATCTTTTAGATTTGTGGCTTCTGTTGTGATGTCATTTTCATTTCTGATTCTGTTTATTTGGGTTCTCTCTTTCCCTATCTTTACAAGTCTTACCAGTGGTTTGTCAATCTTTTTTACTTTTTCAAAGAACCAGCTCTTGGTTTCTATAATCTTTTGGAGAGTTTTTTGGATTTCTAGCTCTTTGGTTTCCTCCATAAGTTTTATTATTTCCTTCCTTCTGCTTGGGTAGGGCTCCTGTTGTTGGCCTTTTTCTAATGTCATCAGTTGTGTAGTCAGGTCATTTATGTGGGCCCTTTCTTCTTTCCTAATGAATGCTTGCAGAGCTATACATGTTCCTCTTCACACGGCATGTGCTGAGTCCCATAAGTACTGACAACGGTGTCTTTATTTTCATTTATTTCCAGGAATCTTTGGATTTCCTGTTTGATATCATCTTTGACCCATTGGCTAATCAGCAGTGAGCTGTTCAGTTTCCAGGTGTTTGGTTTGACTCTCTTCTTCTGTGTAAGGTTAACTTCCACTTTTAGTGCATCATGGTCTGAAAAGATAGTTGACACAATTTCTTTTTATTTTATTGAGGTATGCTTTGTGGCTCAGCATGTGGTCTGTGTTGGAAAGTGTTCTATGCGCACTGGAGAAAAATGTGTATTCAGATTTTCCAGCATGAAAAGTCCTGTGTATATCTACTAGCTCTCTTTCTTCCATTTCTTTCTTCAGGGTCAATATTTCCTTGATGAGTTTCAGCCTTTCAATCTAGCCATAGTTGATACAGCAGTGTTGAAGTCTATGATTACTATTGTGTTTCTCTCAATTCTTCTTTGAGGTCCATTAACAGCTGTTTTGAGTATTGTGCTGGCCTTTTCTTTTTTTTCTTTGTTTCTTTGTTTCTTTGTTTCTTTGTTTCTTTGTTTCTTTCTTTCTTTCTTTTTCTTTCTTTCTTTCTTTCTTTCTTTCTTTCTTTCTTTCTTTTTCTTTCTTTCTTTCTTTCTTTCTTTCTTTCTTTCTTTCTTTCTTTCTTTCTTTCTTTCTTTCTTTCTTTCTTTCTTTCTTTCTTCTTTCTTTCTTTCTTTCTTTCTTTCTTTCTTTCTTTCTTTCTTTCTTTCTTTCTTTCTTTCTTTCTTTCTTTCTTTCTTTCTTTCTTTCTTTCTTTCTTTCTTTCTTTCTTTCTTTCTTTCTTTCTTTCTTTCTTTCTTCTTTCTTGCTTTCTTTCTTTCTACTGTTGACATCTCTGATTACTATTGTGTTTCTCTCAATCTTCTTTGAGGTCCATTAGACGCTGTTTTAAGTATTTTGCTGGCCCTTTTTTTGTGTGCATATATGTTTAGTAGTACAATTTCTTCCTGGTATGCATACCCCTTAATGAATAAGAATTAGCCTTCATTTTCCCTTCTAATGGTCCCTTCATTGTCCCTTCATTGTTCTTTTTTTTCAGCCTGTAGTGTCTACTATCTGATACTAGTATGGATGCACCAGCCTTTTTGGTGTAGTTGTTTGCACGGAGAATTGTCTTCCAACCATTGACTTTGAGTCTGTGCTTGCTCTGATTATTCAGATGTGTTTCAGGAGACATCAGAATGTTGGGCTCAATTTTTAATCCATTTTGCCACTCTGTGTCTCTTAATTGGTGCATTTAGACTGTTGACATTGAGATATTATTGTCCTCGTAACTTGTGTCATCTTTCTGTTTACATTTGTTGTGCTTTTTGGATTTTGGCGTATTTCACAGTAGACCCGTAGTCCATCTTCTTGATTTTTTTTTTGCTTCTTTTTGGGGGGGTCACACCCGGTGAAGCTCAGAGGTTTCTCCTCGCTCTGCACTCAGGAATCACTCCTGGCAGTTCTCAGATGACCATAGTGGATACCGGGGATCGAACACGGGCCAGCATGGAACAGCCGCATGCATGGCAAACGCTCTACCTGCTGGACTATCACTCCGGCCCCAGTCCTTCTTTTAAAGTTGGTTTGAGTCTATGTAATTCCTGAGTCGTTGCTTATCCATGAACTTGTGTATCTTTCCTTTATATCTGAATGTGAGTCTGGCAGGGTAAATAATTCTTGGTGTGGTTGCAGTTCATTGAGCCTTTCCACAATATCCCACCATTGTTTTCAGGTTTGGAACGTTTCATCGGAGAAGTCTGCTGTAAAACTTTTTCATTAAGACTTTTCACAATATCCCACCATTGTATTCAGGCTTGGAAAGTTTCATCGGAGAAGTCTGCTGTATCTTAGTGATGTTTCTTTGTATGTGATTTCTTTCTTTGATCTTGCTGCTTTCAGTGTTCTATCTCTATATGCAGTTTTTGTCATTCTAATTAAGATGTGTCTTGGAGTATTCTTATCGGTATTTCTTTTAAGTGGTGTCCGACAGAACTCCTGGATTTGGACGCAAGCATTTTTTAGTTCTGGATTCTCTTCATCAATGATGCTTTTGACAGTTTTCTTCATCAGGGTTTTCTTCAGCCCTTCTGGGACCCCAAAGATATGACTGTTATTCCTTCTGTCTTCATCAGATTATGCCTCGTTGACTGCTTGTTGTGAGTTTTTTTTCCCATCTTCTGCTGTTGTGTAGGGAATCTTTTGAAATCATCTTCTAGGTCACCGGTTCTTTCTTTAGTAGTTGTTACTCTGCTATGGATGCCTTCCAGTGTGTTTTTCATTTCATTTACCACATTTTTTTATATCTCACTTCCGTCTGTGTTTTGGTCTGCATTTTCCTCATCATTCTCTCATGTCCTCTTGTATTTTATTGATTTGGCATTCCATTGCTTCTTTGAGTTCCTTTGGCATCCTTAAAATTCTTTCCAACATTCCTTATCAGAGAGATTATACATCTCATCCTTATTGCTTGGCTCTCTGGGCTAGTGACTTCACTCATTGAGCTTGATGGAATTTTGCATTGCTTTACCATTATGACTATTGTAGGTTGCAAATGAGAGCTCTTGGGAGGACAGATAGTAAAGTTAGTAGGTGTCTGGGCAGTTTGCTGAGTTTGGGTAGGTGGCAAGGAGTGTAGGGACAAAAGCTCACTGGTACTGCATGCAAGTTTGATAGGAAGTAGATCATGCAGATGTGCGAGCGTCCACACAGCTCTCAGTTTGGGGATGTGGGTGGCTTGTTCTGGTCTGTTCCCTGGGGGTGATTAGTTCCGCGGAGACACAATGATCACACACACACACATGTAAGAGGGCCTGGAGATGGTCCCTGAAGTACAGGACAGAGGGGTCCGTGGCAGATCCAAGACTGTGTGCTTTGGGTGACGCTGGTGAAAGTTCTGGCCTGTTCCCTGGGGCAGATTAGTTTCGTGGAGATACAGGAATCACACACGCACACACACACACACACACTCACACACACATACATACAAACACCTGTAGGAGAGACTGGCTTCTGTCCTGGAAGCCAATCTTGGTTTTTTTGTCTCGCCAAAGATTAATTTCCAAGTATGGTTACCAGTACCGGTGTTCCCTTTGCAAAGATGCCTGTCCCACTGTCCCAGGCATCTGTTCCAGTGCTCCAGATATTTTTTCCAGTGTCCCTGACACCCGATCAAATGTTTGTGATACCTGATTCAGTGTCCCTGATCATTCCAAGAGTTTCCTGTTCCTTGCTTTTCAAAGATTGATTTGTGTGATCACCACTGTTGCTGTATCAGAAGCACTTCTTCAGACTGTGCCAGACACATGGCTTAATTTAAACTATGGGAAATTGACTTTCACTAATTATGGACAGAGCAACTTCAATCCGTTATAATCAGACATTGACTAGGCATATAATCAGAGAAACACTTTCTTGCAAATTCTGCCTTGGGTCCAGAAAGGTTTGGGATCCTGGAGCAACATGTTATACCACTTTGTAATTGGAATTGCTGCTTTTAGTTTTAATTTTCTGTATGTGTTAGCCCGGATTTTGTATTTATCAATTTTATTTTTGTAAACTAAACAAGGGGAATTGTTGCAGTGCACTGTTGCACAGTCTCTGCCTCAGGCCTGGAGTTACCTTTGCAGGTCAATTTGTCGACTGCGGCAGGACACAGTTTGGATCTATGGCTCTATTGGCAGTATATCTTACTATGTATTTTATGTTACTGGTATAAATATTTTCTCTTGCTACCACAATCATCATGAGCCTAGCCAGATATTACCCATATTTTTCTATGACCACTCTTGATCTCCAAGTATAATACAGTTATAATTAAATCAGGGGGAAAGGCTGTTTGCCTCCAAGTTAGCAAGCCTGGCTCTCTAATAAGCCTAGAGGCTTATATCCAAAATGACTATGAAAGAAAGACAAGGATCTTGTGAAGGCTTGGAGAAATATTTACCTGGCTCTAGAATATCCATGGTACAGACACATGCCCTTAGGGCCAGCTGGGAAACTTCGAGGACAATCTTGGCTGGGGCAATATTCCCATTTCAATGCGACTGGGTACTTTCCTATGAGAAGCAAACGTGAAGGCATAGGCATTAACTATCATCAACTGCTGTGGGACTGTGCGGCCTGAAATGATACAAAAGCAGTAGCTTGCTCTCTACTTCTAGTCTTCTCTCCTCTTCCCTTTCTCTGCCTGTTCTCCCATTTTCTCTTTTTTCCTTACTCTGCTCTCTTCCCTGTTGGGCCTCAGAACGTGTTATCGGCCATCATGGCCTAGGATGCTAAACCTACATGTGTCAAGGCTTATCAATTGTATAACAAAACCTGTGAGAGTAAGAGCCTCCAGAACAACTTTCCTCTTCGCTGGATTCCTGAGTCTTTCTCTGTCTGTTGGCTGCCAATTCCCTTGGGAAGAAAGGGATTGCTGCCCCTGTTCACGCATTCTGTGGAGGAACCAAGCCTTCGCCAATATATGGAGGTCCCCCAGAGATCTCCTGTTCCTACGGCCCTACTCTTGTTTTTTTTGTTTTAAGTATTTTATTATACCACCGTAAGATATACAATCACAAAGATGTTCATATTTTGGTTTCGGTCATACAGTGTTCCAGCACCCATCCATCCACCAGTGCCAATCTCCCACCACCAACGTCCCCAATTCACTCCCCCATCTCCCAGCCCGCCTCCATGGCACGTTCTTTCTTTCTTTCCCTTTCTCTCTATCTCTTTCTCTTTTCCTTCTTCTCCACATTGTGAATTACAATACATACCTTAAAGGGTTGGCATGTGTATCTTTTTGTCTGTACTTAATGCTCAGTTCTAGGTTGGTATTAGTACGTTCGACAAATGCTAGCACACTATTCCATTTTCTGTCTGACCTAGGCTCTGACTCCCACACTTTTGTGACAATTTCCACCTTTGACAAGACCTCCTAAGACATGTTTCGCTAAACCTTGGATATTGGTATCATAGTATGTTCATATATATATTTATATTTATGTCATGCTAATAAATGCAGTCATTCTATATCTGTCTCTCTCCTTCTGGCTAATTGCACTCAGCATGATCTTCCCCATGTCCATGCATTTATAGGCAAATTTCATAACTTCATTTTTCCTAACAGCTGCATAGTATTCCATTGTGAAGATGTACCAAAGCTTCTTTATCCAGTCATCGATTCTTGGGCACTCTGTTTGTTTCCAGATTCTGGCTCTTGTGAATAATGCTGCTATGAATACCTCCCTACTTTTGGGGAGAACCCAGCATACTCCGATTTGTGGTCGTTCCACCAAGATTCCTGTTCATACTCTGAGTTTGTCAGGGAATCCAGCGATCTCCCACGACTTTTTTTCTCAAGAAAGCCCAGCCCACGATGGGCTGGTCAGGAAGACCTTGATGGGTGATTGACAGTAAAGAAGCGATTACGAAGAAGAGGGACCATCTTATCCACTTTGGGTCTGATTCCTGACTGGTGCACATGTTCAGGGTCCAGCTTCATCTTGGCTGAGAATCCTGACCAAACTACATGGCCTGGGTTGGCTAGGATCTGGAAGTCTGGGGTATTTCTATCCTTGGATTGTAGTACCAGAATGTGTGTGAATAAAGCCTTATGGAAACTGTTGTATACATGAGTCTTCATATGGCCGGCTGTCACCGGTCCCCCTGGCATGGAGGGGATTCAATTTGCTCGCAGATATTTCTGGGAAATACAGCTGCACACTATTCAGCAGCAATGTTTGCAGACTATCAGACTACTGATTATTGCTGTCCTGGGGATCACTGCCACGACCACTACCCCTGTTGTTCTGAAGCAGATCTTCAAACCTCTGTCCAAACACATAATTTCATCAGGACATTGCAAATTGATTTTCTTCATTTAGACAGTTCAGCTGGGAGCAGCAACTGGACACATTATAACACTTTCCTGTAATGTGACCAAGCTCTATTCTGTAATGTGAACAAGTAAAGAACAGAACAAACACTGTTCTGGGACCAGGGGTGAACTTGGAGCATATGACATATGATCTGTTTATGATATAACATATATCACTCATAAAACTTGTGATATATGAATTAAAGAAGTCTGAAATTTTACACCTGGGCAGCAGTCACATTTCTTAACTTACAACCTCAGTTGCCTCTCTTACACCCCTAAAAGTGTGTCCCGACACAGGTTGGATGGACCCAGGTCAAGTCATGAGTAAGCTACACTGGTTCGTCATAAAATGGATACTAACCTACGAGTACAGACATAGAACAAAGTCTCGTGATCCAAAGACAAGTAACAATTTAAGAACCCTGTTGGGATTCGAACTAATATGGAAAGAGTACTATAGTCTGGAATGTATGGTAAGGTGTCCTCAGGAAATGACAAGTGCCTCTATACCTTTCTGTGTTTTTACACAATAACTAGAAACGTTTTTTAAATAATAAAAAGATAAAGGAATCGTTGCTCTTACTCAGTCTTCCCTACACAGATACTGTATTTCGAAAAGAGAAAAGGTGCAGATGCTGTATTACCCCTAAAGTAAGTTTTTAGGAGTGAAATGTTGTTTCCAATTGAAGCCAAAGCTGGCTATTAAAACAGTTAAGAGATTAAAGGGTGTTAAAACAGTTTGGATGCCAAATTCTGTTCAAGCTGGGTGTATATATATATATATATATATATATATATATATATATATATATATATATATCTCACTTGATAACTTGAAACCCGTTATTCATCAATTTGCTCGAGCTGGCTCCAGAAACATTTCCATTGGACCCTACCACGTGCCAATGTAGCCCGATGGCATCTGGTTGATTCAGGAATATGAAGAACCTCAAACCGTTCCTTCAGGGTCTTTACAAGGAAGTCTGATCATCTTGTAGATGGGCGGCCAAGTGATCTTTTGACATCCCGTGGGATGCTGTCCGAAATGGCTCAAGTCCAGCAGTTGTCTCCAATCGCATTACATGTCCAGACCATCTGATTTTCGAAGACTTGGCTAAAGAGACAGCGTCCCTGATTCTGGAATAGGGACGGAGGTCAGAACTCCGGATTCCCTCTCTCACTTGAGTGAGGCGTGATATTCCAAGCATAGCTCTTTTGATTCCTCTCTAGGAGACCCGAATAGCATTCTCATCCTACTTTCGTAGGGCCCAGGTCTCTGAAGCGTATGTTAATGCAGGGAGAATGGTGGAATCAAAGAGATGTGCCCGGAGCCGGAGGTTCCTTGTCCTTTTATCTATTTCTTCGATGCCTTTGAAGGCATTCCATGCTGCTCTCGTCCTCCTGCACAGCTCAGGTTTTAGGTCGTTCATCATGTTGATTTCTCGACCTAGATACATATAACTGCTGCATTCAGAGATGTATTTTTTCGATTGAGAGTGAATGGGGCCTCAGGAACTAGTTCATTCTTCATGAACATTGTTTTCTTTAGATTCAGCTGTAGATGTATCTTTCCACATTCTCGGTCGAAGTCAGCCAGCATTTGTGCCGCTGGGCTAATGTTTGGTGTTATTAGAATGATGTCATCAGTGAAGCGGAGGTGGTGTAGTTGCCGACCATCTATCTTCACTCCCATTCATTCCCATTCTAATTGTCACATGATGTTCGCGAGGGTGGCACTGAAGAGTTTTGGAGAAATGGTATCACCCTGTCGAACCCCTCTTTTCACATTAATGATCACTTCTTTGTAGAATGGTGAGATCCTGGTGGTGAATCTGTAATAGAGCTCACGAAGGATCTTGATGTATTGGGTTTGAACACCCTGTTTGGCTAGGGCTTTGAATTCTGCTTCAGTCTCCACAAAATCAAAGGCTTTCTGTAAATCAATGCACGTTAGACAGAGCGGCATCTTGTACCCCCTACAAGCCTCGATGAGCTTGGTTACTGTGTGGATATGGTCGATTGTGCTGAATCCTTCCCGGAAGCCTGCTTGCTCGCATGGTTGTGCTTCATCTAGTGTTCTGCTAATCCTGTTCAGGATAACTCGTGTAAACTGCTTGTAGATGATGGACAACAGGCAGATGGGGTGATAGTTGCCGATGTCATGAATGTCTCCCCTCTTGAACAGTAGAACTGTCCTGCTGGTTTTCCCATTGGGAGGGCACCTTGCATTCGGTCAGGTAGCGTGTGAAGAGGCCGAGCTAGTATATTGATGAGTACCGACAGCAGATTTTTCAGGTGTTCGGGTCTGACTTTGTCTGGGCCTGGTGCTGTTCCCCTCTTTACCAACGAGATGGCATGTCGGATTTCAGAAGGGAGAACGTTGGGAATGACATATCCATCCTGTGGAATTTGGTATGTGGGCAGGTGGATGTCGCTATCAAAGAGATTTGAGTAGAAGTCCTGGATAATCTTCTCCATTGCCTTTCTGGAGGATGTGATAGATCCTTCAGGGCGTCGGAGGGCAGTCATCTTGGTCTTATAATTGGCGAAGGACAGGCGGGCAGTGCAAATGCTTTTCCCGGCTTCTACTGCATCTTCCAGTATTTCTGCTCTTCTTTCTTTGAGGTCTTCATTTATTGCTTCTCTGCACCGTTATCAAGCTTGGACGTTAATATTTGGTCTCCTGAGGCTCGCGACTTGCCACATTGGCGAATGAGCTCAAGAGTTTCTGAAGACAAGCGTCCATTTGTGTCTTTCTCTCTCTCAGCATTCTTTGCACAATCATGGAGGTGCTGAAGTAGTCGGTTGTATTCTTCAATGATGTCGTCAATGATGGTATCTTCCCATGTTGCAATGGTGCCAAAGAGTTCCCAGTTGGTGGTCATTCTGGGAGTTCTCTTCTTAAACTTTGCAGCCTTTTGGGGAAAGTTGTTGCGGGAAGTAGAATTTTTGCACGAAGGAGACGGTGGTCTGATCCTGTTTGGAATTTGGGGGATGACACCTACATCGGTCAGACAAAACCTTCGATTGAAGATGATGTGGTCAATTTCATTGTGTAACTGTCCTCCAGGAGATTCCCATGTCCAACGTTTCGCTTCAGCTTTCTGGAAAAGTGAGTTCCCAAAATGGTCTTGGTGGACATGATGAACTCAGATAGTCTCTCACCCTATTCATTCCATTATCGGTCATAGGTCCCGATGTGGACTTCTTCAGCCAATCTTCTTGGTCCTATCTTGGCATTAAATCACCGACTATGCTCTTGTAGAAGGTGTGATCTTATTTATAGAACTCCAATTCCATGTAGAATTTCTCAATTTCAACTTCTTTGTATCGGGATGTCGGTGCGTAGACAATGAAGATAGAAATTGCTGGCAGTGGGCCACATCTCTTCAAGTGTAGTCATCCTATTTGGTTTGATTATATATATATATATATATATATATATAAGATATTCATGCTAATACAGTGTATGGGAATATATAGATGTATCCCTTACAAATATATGTAAGGGTATATATATATCCTTACATATATGTATGTAAGGGATATATATCACTTACATATATGTTATAGATATATATATATATATAACATACATATATATTATATATGTAATATATATTATATATATCCCTTACACTGTATTTGCATGAATATCCCTTACACTGTATATATATTACACTGTATACACATATATTATATATATATTACACTGTATACACACATATATATATCCCTTACACTGTAGTTGCATGAATATCCCTTACACTGTAGTTCCTCATAAAGTGCCTAAAACTACCTACCTGGGATCTATGGGAGTTTCTCTGTATATGCATTTGGAAGAAAGTTTTTGACATGCAGTTCCATATAGAAAAGTCTCGTATAAAATAACCATTTTTATTTCAATTCAATTTATGCCAACATTTCAATTCAAAATGTTGACAATGGTGTATCAACTTGACAGGCATATTGCAATAGTTATTGTAGTAGTCTTGCATGTGGCTGACCTACATTTAATCTTTGGTTACCATATGGTCCCAATGGCACAGCGGGATTAGATCCCAAGTACAGACACAGGAGGCACCTCAGAGAGCTGCCTGTGGAAAAAAAGCAACAACAAGTAAACAAAAACTAAAAATTGCATTTTTCTACATATAATTTGTGAGTCTTCCATGATCTGATGTATGTAGCATTTTGAAGATAAAAGTCTGCCTCAGAACTCTCCTCCCATTCAATTTCCCAAACCTGAAAAACACTGATCATTCTTTTACCCGCTCTTTCACTTCCTTCATGTCGATTTCACTTACCTTTTTAAGGTAAGACTCTTCAATGAAACCAGATAAGTGCTCCTGTGGCCCTCTCTCTCTCTCTCTCTCTCTCTCTCTCTGCTGCTGCTCCCCACATTCTTTTCCTCCTTCCCAACCTCCCCTTCCTTCTCTTTCCAAATCCTTCATCTTTTTCATCATCACTTTCTTCTTCATCACCTTGACTTGCTTCTTCTATATTGCACTTACACATATTTATCTTCTTTCTTTTTGCTATTTTTCTTTTTTCTCGTTGTTTCCCTCCTATTTCTTCTGCTTCTTCTCACTTTCTTTTTTCCATGGACTCTTCTTTTACTTCTTAGTCTGCCAATTCTTTCCTCTGCTTCTTTTGGATCCACTTGCTCAATCACCTCCTCCTCCTCCTCTTCCTCCTCCTCCTTGTTCTTTAACTTCACTTTGTTCTCTCTTCTTATTCTGCATATTCTTTTCTTTTTTTGTCTTCACCTCTTACTGTTACTGTCATCTTTTCTTTTCTTCTACTTCTTCTACCTCATGTTCCTTTACCTCTTCCTACTGCTGATTTCTGCCTCCTTTTCAGAAAGCATCAGTGACAAAAAATACACAAACTTAGAAAACATATCGCACACAATATTCGGCAATCCCTACCAAACTCGATTTTTTTTTGCATTTATCCCCAATATAAAGAGACGATATTAAAAAAAAAGTCATATACCGAGAGTTCCATGTTTATTAATCATCTCTATATGGAAAGAAAGAAAGACACTGGGTAAGAGATGGACATGAACCATAGGTAGTTGGGCCAATGTTCTTGCAATGTGCACTCTCAGTGAAATGGCTGAACTCTAAAGCAATATACGTTTGCTAACAGTGGATTCTGTGGCAGACATAGGGGAATGTCTGGACATCTGTATTGGACCAGTAGACTAAGTATGATTTCAACTTATGATCCCCCTTACTTTTGAAAATCTTGAGCATTAGTGAACATCCTGGGAAGAAGCCCAGATCCTTTTCAATGTTTCACACTCCCGGATGTTGGCCTGCTCCAGGTCTGCCTTGGCACTGCAGCGCATCAGGGTCTTACATTCTTCCAGAACTAGGGGGTGGTACGAGGCCAGCTTTCTGACTTGTGCCATGACCTCTCGTGTGAAGGTGTCCAGGCGGAACACCTGAGACACCAGACCTTTATTGCATGCCTCCTGAGCAGTCAGCTTCCGGCCACCGAGCAGCATTTCAGAGGCAGCCACGATGCCCATGATCTTGGGAAAGGTCAGGCTGCAGCAGCCATCTGGCGTCTGGCCTTGGATGGTGTAAGGAGTTTGGAACCAAGCCTTGTCATTGCACCACACTATATCACACAGGCCCAGAATGGATGCTCCAAGACCCATGGCTGGCCCATTAACTGCAACCGCTATAGGTTTCCTGAAGTGGATGAAGTGATTCACGAAGCTTTTCAGGTCATCAAAAACATGAAGCTTTTGTATTCCTGGGTCTATCGCCAGGCTCCTTGACAAGTAGTCCAAATCCAGTCCACAACAGAAAGAACTGCCAACTGCCCCGAGCAGTACAAACTTGCTATCATCCATGGCAGCAACACTCAGGGCATGCTGCATTTCTTTCATGTTCCCTGGATGGAGGCAGTTGTTATGTGAAGACCTGCTGAGCAAGATGATATGGGTGTAAGCCTTTTGCTTCCTGACGACTATGTCTTTGTACTTGGGGTGACCTTCATCCTGTCTCCATCTAAAGCAAGCCAGAGTTTCAAACGCTCGCTGTCTGCTATCAACTACAGGTCTCCTCTGCGTATAGGGAATCACTGGAAGGCGGGCCTTTCTCATGCTCCTCCAGGGTGTTGCTAAAGCTGACTTCCTGAGAGAAGATCTTCCTTCATAGAGAGTTAGCCTTTGGGGCTTCAACTCATCCTCTAGGCCACACACCTGCAGCCCGAGCGTTTGGACGGAAGGACTGCTTTCCTGTTCTGACAGCTCAGTCTGACAGGCTAGTAGAGTGGGCACTGCTATCTTCATGATAGGGGCCGCTGTATCTTCATATCCCTGGGTGACAGGATCCACCTCCATCTTCAGGCAGCTGTGCCCCAATCCATCCTTGACCAGCTTCTTCATCATAGGCTTCCCGGGCACAGGGATCTTCAAACCCACTTGGGATGCAATGTGCCTCAAAGTTTGGCTGCTATCCAACAGCCCGGTGGTCATGGTGCCCTGGCTCTTGACATTGAGCCCTGCTTTGCCAGACTCTGCCTGGGGGGTTCCGGCAAACTGCTGTGCATGGCGTCCGCCCAGCTTTCCCTGTCCCAACCAGGCGCATTCTCTGGCTTCTTCTGCCTGCCACCGCCTGAATTCTCGAAGCACTTCTTCACAGTTCACCAGGTGTTCTTCTGGCTCCCAAGTGTCTGAATCCCGGTCATGGCCTTTCCACTGCACCAGGTATTCTCGCTTCCCGTTCAGGTCTTGCCTTTCATCTGCGATCCTCTCCACCTCATACAATGGCTCGCTGTCCACGCTGTCAACCGCACTTTGGAGGATAATGAGCTCTGCTTCGCCAGGCCCTGCCTGGAAGGGACCACGGAACTGGAGCACAGCGACACGGCGAGGCCTTCCCTGACTGGATGGGGCACCTTTTCTGGGTTCTTCTCCCTGCCACAGCCTGAATTCTCGGAGAGCTTCTTCACAGTTCACTAGGTGTTCTTCTGGCTCCCAAGTGTCTGAATCCCGGTCGTAGCCTTTCCACTGCACCAGGTATTCTCGCTTCCCATTCAGGTCTTGCCTTTCAGCTGCAATCCTCTCAACCTCATACAATGGCTCGAAGTCCTTGCTGCCTATAGCGCTTGGAAGATAAACGAGCTCCGCTTTGCCAGCCTCTGCCTTGAGGGCTCCAAAGTTCTGCTGCGCAGCGCAACTGCAAGGCTGCCCTGGACTGAACCTAGCGATTTCTTTGTGTTCTTCTGCCTGCCACAGCCTGAATTCTCCGAGAGCTTCTTCACAGTTCACCAGGTGTTCTTCTGGCTCCCAAGTGTCTGAATCCCGGCCGTAGCCTTTCCACTGCACCAGGTATTCTCGCTTCCCGTTCAGGTCTTGCCTTTCATCTGCAATCCTCTCCACCTCATACAATGGCTCGCTGTCCGTGCTGCCCATCGCACTCTGGACAACAATGAGCTCTGCTTCACCAGACTCCTCCTGGAGGGGACCAACAAACCTCTGCGCAGCGGGACCGCCAGGCCTGCCCTGACTCGATCGGGCACCTTTTCTGGGTTCTTGTGCCTGCCACAGCCTGAATTCTCGGAGCACTTCTTCACAGTTCACCAGGTGTTCTTCTGGCTCCCAAGTGTCTTTCCACTGCACCAGGTACTCTCGCTTCCCTTTCAGGCCTTGCCTTTCATCCGCGATTCTCTCCACCTCAAACAATGGCTTGCTGTCCATGCTGCCGATGGCACTGTGAAGGCCCTAGTGAGAGCAGCCAAGCCTTGGACCTCTGTGACGTCATTTCCGGTCCCGTTCCTGCGAAGGGAGAGCTGGGAACTTGGGAGGGTGGGGGAGGGGAGGCAAGTAGGGAGCAGTGTGCGCATGCTCACCGCAGACCATTGCAATGTGGAAGTTCGCCTGTGCGGGTCCAGTGCACACAGCAGTGCAGGGCACCTCCTCACTAGAGACCGTCCGCTTGGGCTTTTCTTTCAGTCTTTTTCAGGGAAAGTTCAATTCTCTCAGGCCTGGTCCCAATTGTCCACGCAGCTTTGTCCCTTCTGACCTTCGTGCCCCTCAAACAGAACAAGTCCCTGCATCTGAAACTTCCATCCTTGGAAATCACTGTGCTTCTCCATCTTTCACTCCGGTCCAAATGGCAGAATCTGCAGTGCAACAAATTTTACAGCTGATTATACCCTCCAGAACCCCTCACCCTGAATACAAACCTAGGTCCTCAGGAATCCTGCCAAAGTACTGATGTTCCTACTGCTGCCGGACACCACATTGTGCTTCCATTCATCTAAGGAGCCATACTCACCAACATGACTTACCTTGCTTCCAGCAGTCCTTCATTCATACCTAAAAAAAAAAATGGGTGGATCCCTCGAAGAATCAAATTGCAGTCACTGAACACATCACGTTCGACAAGCAGCAATCAGCCCCTAACTCTAATACTGTCAATTATACAGAGATCTGCAACCTCATGGAAAGGATTTCATCAAGTCTTGGTGGACCCCGGGTCATGATTATGACATTGGTGACTTCTGCACTCTGTTGATAGAGGTCTATGAAAAATCCCAAAATATTTAAGTCCATGTTAGAACATTGCCTGCAATATAGAATAGATTCTAAAGTAACTATTCCATTTCAGTTGCTTTCCATTCTTCTTTTCTTCTTCTTTTGTTTTTATTCTTTAATTACTTATTTTATTTAAATTTTTTTATTATAGCACCGTGAGATATAAAATTACAAAGATGTTCATGTTTGGGTTTCAGTCACTCAGTGTTCCAGCATCCACACCTCCAACAGTGCCCAATTCCCACTACCAATGTCTATAGCAGTAAGTAGGTCTAAGGATATGCTAAGGAAGGCCTGATCCACACTGCCTGTTAACAAATCACTTCTCTTGTTTCACTTGTCTTCCGGTTGTATGTTGATTTGCACTAGTAACATCTCCATACATCCTGTTGCAAGCAAGTGTAGCCCAAGGGCATCAGTTTCCTCCAGGAACAGAAAGCGCCTCAAACCATTCCTTCAGGACATGGGAATGAGGTCCATAATTGTTACCGGTTTTTGGCATATCAAAGAAAAGCCAGGTAGCTTGCCAGGCTCTGCAGTGTAGGTGGTATACACTCAGTAGAGGGCTCTCATCTCAAGGATTTACTGTTGAAACTCAATGGGGAAAAGTTCAGGTTATTCCATTAAATCCTCACCTCACCCCTGTGAGGTAGGTAAGGGAAAGGGTAAATATTAGTGATGGGTGGGGCTGAGCCCCTGTGGTCCTCCTGGAAATGAGAATCCCTAGCAGTCTTGCAGAACTCGCTTATCTATGAACTCTGATATGGACATCCTATAAAGAAACCCCATGTACTGTTAATGAACAAAATCATGAATCGTTTTCTGCTGTGCCATTCAAATTCTTCCACTTTGGGAAGGCATGCTCTTCAACTTCTTGAAGACTCTGGGACCTACCACCATTCTCCATTGACCATTTGAGGGTGAATAAGTTCATAAAGACTTAGATCCTCTTCAGAAGCCTTAAGTCTCACCTGCATTCACAGTTTCTACGGAACCCTCTCACAAAAGTACACGCTTAAAGGGATGAAGTCCATTAATGCCCCCATTTCATATTTTTTCCTCTGATTAGGCTCCAGTTTCTTTAGCCTTTAGAGGCCTTTGCTCTTGCACAGGAGCCCAGGAAACTGTGCTTTCCAAAAAGAGCTCATACCCTGGAGCCGTGAATTTCCATTGGAAGAGAAGCTTCAACTAGGTCTCAGAAGTTAAGAGTCCTGTCTTTCGTCATATTCTATAAACGTTCAAGTCAACAGTAAGAAAGTGAGGATGAAGTGGTGTTGGAGAGGCCGCTGGGGTCCCCGACAGTGCCTGGGAGCAAGTTCTCTTCAACCTCCTAAAACAGCGGGGAATGGATGAAGTCTCAGGAATCCAATGCAGTTTTTTTTTTAATTTTTATTACACCACCATGAGACATACAATTACACAGGTGTTCATAATTGCTTCTTGGTAGTAGAGTATTCCAGCACCCATATCACTCCACCAGTGCCCCATTTCCACCACCAATGTACCCCAACCCCTCACGCCCACCCCAAGGCTGCGTCAATAGCAGGTACCCCATTTCCTCTCTTTCTCTCTCTGTCTCTCTGTCTCTCTCTCTCTGTCTCTGCATCTCTCTCCCTCTTCTTTTACACATTGTGGCTAGCTAGCCCTGCAGATATTTAGAGTTTATCACTTTAAGTCTCTTTGTGTATATTCAATGATGAGTTTTAGTCTGCCATTATCCTTTCCCACACTTAGTAAAATACTGGTACCTATTTGTCGGGGCGCTCCGCCGGGGTCCCCAACAGGGCCGGGAATCGAGTTCACTTCTACCTCCGAAGCCGGCGAGGAATGGATGAACACTCAGGAATCCGATGCGGTTTTAAAGGGCTTTACTTATCACAGGTTCAGGCATACAAATCAGCAAAAGGAAAAACCTGATGCTTAGGATTCCAGGCTAGAACCCCAGCCACGTGTAATCCAAGATGGCGACCGCCACGTGTAAAACTTCCAAGGGGAATAATCGCTCACAAGGCAAAATCCCACAGGGAAGAAAACGACCAGGAGAGCGGGAACCGGCTAGTTTATACTCCCTGCAAATCAGACCTTCCTCCCATTGTTATGGAAAGCAGGGAGGGTCCAATGCCCTCAGGTAACCCCTCCCTGCATCTCACCTAGGGCCTTTACTGTGCTAATGTTTTGAGCCGGGAAGGCCTTTGAAATGTAGAGAAGGGGGTTTCTGAGATGGCATGTCACTGTACCAAAGACCAACACCAATGCCAGTTAAATATTTCTCCAAGCCTTCACAAGTCTCCTCTACTTCATTGTAGTTTTATATTTTATCAGGGAGCCATGCTTGTTTGTTTGGAAGCAAACAGCATTTCTCTCTGGTCTAATTACTTAGGTGTCCTTACATGGCCAGGCTAATATGCTGGTAAGATCTAGCTAGTCCCACGATGATTGTGATAGCATGGGAGAATATTTATACCAGCTAGTACAGCATACATGGTCAGATACACTGCCACATTTAGTCTACCCCCTTATCTACGGAGTGATTTGCGGAAGGCAATCCAGGGCAGATGCAGCGGCCCTTAGGAGTCCTGCAACAACTCCCCTGATTATTTTACTAATAAAAATTGAAAAGGTAAGAAATATTTAGTAATGTACAGAAAATTAAGATGAGAAAAAACAATTCCAATTGCAAAATGATAATACATGTTACGTTAGGATCCTAACTTGTTTTTGGACCCAAAGCAAAGTTCAAGACAAAGTGTTTTTAGCTGTATGATTATAACGGACTATAGTTTGCACTGTCCATAATTTGTGAGAGTCAATTTGCTATATTTTATGTAAAGTCGGGTGTCTGGAACAAAGTCTGTGGGGCTACTTCTGGAACAGCAATAGCGGTGATCATATGAGTATGAGTCTTTGGAGAGCAGCGATCAGGAACTTGTTGAATTGTCAGGAACACTGGATTGGGTCTCAGGAACACTGGAACAAGTATCTCGAATTCTGGAACAGGAGTCTTAA
The DNA here is from genome assembly GCA_021461705.1 of Cryptotis parvus. Classification (NCBI taxonomy): domain Eukaryota; kingdom Metazoa; phylum Chordata; class Mammalia; order Eulipotyphla; family Soricidae; genus Cryptotis; species Cryptotis parvus. The sequence continues at coordinate 95,443 of JAJIBD010021482.1, forward strand.
GTGCTGGAACAGGTGTCCGGAACATCGGTGTGATATCTTGAACTCTGGAACAGGAGTCTTGAGCGCTGGAGCAGGTGTCTGGAACATCGGTGTGGGCGTCTTGCAGGGCTTCTTCAGCAAGGGAACATTGGCACCGGTAACTGTACCTGTAGCTTAGGCGAGACAAAAACACTTTTCGAGGTTAATCACAAGTAGGGATTTTAAGGCTTTGTAGGGATCCAAGTTTGGGATGGAGAGAAGAATATAAAGAAGCTCCAACATGGGTGGAGCAGGGTAATAAGTATGAGAATTGATGATTTTAAAATTGATAAATCTAGTGGATTGTTGCAGGACTCCTAAGGGCCGCTGCATCTGCTCCGGATTGCCTCCCGCAGATCACTCCGTAGATAAGGGGGTAGTCTAAATGTGGCAGTTTATCCGACCATGTATGCTGTACTAGCTGGTATAAATATTCTCCCATGCTATCACAATCATCGTGGGACTAGCTAGATCTTACCAGCATATTAGCCTGGCCACGTAAGGACACCTAAGTAATTAGACCAGAGAGAAATGCTGTTTGCTTCCAAACAAACAAGCATGGCTCCCTGATAAAATATAAAACTACAATGAAGTAGAGGAGACTTGTGAAGGCTTGGAGAAATATTTAACTGGCATTGGTGTTGATCTTTGGTACAGTGACATGCCATCTCAGAAACCCCCTTCTCTACATTTCAAAGGCCTTCCCTTCGCGGCTCAAAACATTAGCACAGTAAAGGCCCTAGGTTAGATGCAGGGAGGGATTACCTGAGGGCATTGGACCCTCCCTGCTTTCCATAACAATGGGAGGAAGGTCAGAGTTGCGGGGGGTATAAACTTGCAGGTTCCCGCTCTACCGGGCTTCTTCTTCCCAGTGGAATCTCGCCTTGTAAGCGTTTTTCCCCTTGGAAGTTATACACGTGGTGGTCGCCATCTTGGCCTACACGTGGCTGGGATTCTAGCCTGGAATCCTAAGCATCGGGTTTTTCCTTTTGCTGATTTGTATGCCTGAACCTGTGATAAGTAAAGTCTTTTAAAACCTCATCGGATCCCTGAGTGTTCATCCATTCCTCGCCGGCTCGGAGGTAGAAGGGAACTTCGCTTCCCGGCACTGTCGGGGACCCCGGCGGAGCGCCCCGACATTTGGCGTCCCTGGTGTGGGCACCACGAACATCGTCTGGTCTAATTATCATCGGACAGAGATCATCTGCCTCCGAACCGTGAGTAAAATGATGGATATCTCATGGTATAGATACATTGTATCTTTTATTGGCTCGGAACCATACATAGCCCAGTCTATAAAGTTCCTTTCTGAGAACTACTCTATCTTTTCACAAATCATCTGGGTCCTTGCGATTTTTAAACTGTACCTTTGCGTAAGGACAATGTTTAATAGAGAGAAGGAAGAAAGTAATAAATTGAATGCAATCTTAAGGGACGAGATTTACTCAGTGATTGAAGAAATAAGTGAGGATCATAAAGCTACAGGTAGACTGGTCTTAAAGCTTGAGGACAGAATTATTAAACAGAGATTAAAATTTGAAAAGAAATTACAAGAACAGGAAAGTAAAATTATTAACCAGATTTTAAAATTTGAGGAAAAATTAGAAGAACAGGATTTAAAATTCAAGGAAAAATTAGAAGAACAGGATTTAAAATTAAAAGAAAAATTAGAAGAACAGGAAAGTAAAATTATTAACCAGATTTTAAAATTTGAGGAAAAATTAGAAGAACAGGATTTAAAATTCAAGGAAAAATTAGAAGAACAGGATTTAAAATTCAAAGAAAAATTAGAAGAACAGGAAAGTAAAATTATTAAACAGGATTTAAAATTTGAAGTAAAGTTTGAAGAGCAGAAGAAGGATATCGATAAAATCAGCATTATCTTAGAGGAAGAAATTGACAGACAGAGAGATAGAATATATGGACAGAAAGAGGAGGTTTGGAAGTTACACATAAGATTGATAGAACAAAAGGAAGAAACATATAGGAAACTTGAAAACTTAAACCATAAAATGGATGTGTTATGCAGGGAGATTTCTGATTTCATAACTTATCAATCAGGACCTAGCGCATACCCAATACTGAGGCGTGAACCAACTAAAAGCCGTTCACAAACACGCCCCAAAACTGTAGACTTGAAAAAGGTGTATACATTCCCAGCAAAAAAATCTAAAAAGAATTCTAATGTGGCTGATAACTTAGAGGAGGAACAGGAAAACCCAGAGGAGGCAAATTCGCAAGCTGAAAATCTCTCCAGAGTTAATACCCTCAATGGGTTAGATGTTCCTCTGCCAGATACTACAAGCTCTGATGAGGAAAAAGGGGAGGAACAAATTAGCTCGAGTCAAAGAGCAAAGCGCAGCAAACTTTCTCATGACCAATCTAAAGATAAAGTAAAACCGATTCATGAAGACTTAAAAATTGAGGCAATAACCCCGTTTAGGAAGGCTTGCGACAGGTTTGGAATATCAAGTCCTTATACTTTAAAATATTTAGCTGATTGGAGCGAAAATGATCAGTGGGTATTGGGAGACTTTGAAACGGTAGCCGATACTTGTCTAAACAAATCACAGTACATCCAATGGCATATGTGGTATGCAGATGGGGTTAACCAGAATATTGACACTTTAAGAGAAAAGGAATCAGGCCATACTATAACTTTTGCCATGCTAAAAGGTGAAGGTGAATGGAAAAAGAAAGCAAAACAAGCGACATTACCTGAACCTATTTTAAAATTTGTTCGGGAGATAGCATTAAAAGCGTGGGAAAGTGTAGGTTCCGACCCAGAATTTCTAGGTAGCTATTTACGAAAATTTACCAGGGTCATGATGAACCATACTTTGATTTTGTTGGGAGATTATGTGAAACAATCCAAAGACAGGTTCAAGACCCAACCACTCAAGAAATCCTAAAACAAAACTTAGCATATGAGAATGCTAATCAAAAATGTCGAGCATTACTATAGGGTATTAAGGAAAAGATGACCTCATGGGGTATCTAAAGGCCTGTAGAAATGTCGGTTTAACCTCCCATAAAACACAGGATGATATAGAGGCTTATCCCATACAGCAGGAGGATCAGGAGAGGGATGAAATGTCAGACAGCTCTAGGGGGAGAAACAATAAACTTCAAAGGATAAACAATAATCGGAGAAACTATTCTAATAATCGCAGCTCCACCCCTCGAAGGGCCCCACCTCGACCATGCCCAAGGTGCAGAAAAGGAAAACATTGGGCCAGAGACTGTCGGTCTTGGAGGCGAAGTCAGCCTCAGGCTTCATCTGGACAGATAACCTGCTTTAGCTGCGGAAAGAAGGGACACACCCGTAGAGATTGCCCATCTTCTAAAACTATCAATACAGGGCAACATTCTAATAATCCCTTTATAGGAAATGTTACATGGACCCCCTCCCAGGTTCCACAAGCTCCGCAGGCTCAAATAACATCTATTCCTCCCCCTAATGCGGGAAACTGGGTGGGGGGCCAGCCCCAGGCCCAGCTGAATCCAGGGGCACTCTCCTTCATTCCACCTGCCCAGTATCCTCCGAATCAGAATCCACAGAATTACAGTCAATAAATGCTCTCTGGCCTACCCCATCAGGCAGTGACAGTCTCGACATTCTCTGCCCTAAGACTGTCACAATATACCCAAGTCAAGACCCCTACATGCTAAAAACAGGGATAAAAGGACCTGCTCCCCCAAATAGTATGGGTTTAATTCAGGGGAGCGATTGGCTGAAATTTAAGGGAATTATGGTGCATTTCGGACTTCTGGATCCTGAATCTCATGGAGAGATAATACTGTCTATCTGTGCCAACCAAATGGACTTTTAAAAAGGGGAACCACTTGCTAAACTATTATTATTTTTTGAGGATCCGTGTAGTCAGTCCGAACACCCTACAGCTTGTGGCTTAAACAGTACCAACCATTCTGCCAACTTCATTGTTGGTTATGCAGCCACACAGAACCAAGCCCACCAGCCACCTGCTAACTATCTAGTTGGGTACACTGCCAGAATTTCTCAGGCCAAGCGGCCGGTTATACCCATCGAAATTTATAAAAGGAAATTCAAAGGCATGTTGGATACAGGGGCAGACATATCCATAATCTCCACCAAGTATTGGCCCTCTAACTGGGCCCTAAAGAAAGTGCCCCATAGCCTGAGCGGGGTAGGCAATATCTCCTCCTCTCTTCTCCGACAGAGTGCCAGGTGGCTGCCGTGTATTGGCCCTGAAGGGAATGTAGCCATGGTCCAGCCTTATATAGCCCCTAACCCTTTAACTTTATGGGGTGGAGACATGCTGGAGCAGTGGGGGGCAGTAATCCACATACCTCGTCCAATTCCCGTCGAGCACCAATTCCAGCTCTCCATAATAGCCTAACACCGGGAGTAACCCTTTTTAATTGGGGCCGCTGTGGTTAAGCGCCCACTACCTATCCGTATTCAGTGGAAGTCTGACAGACCTATATGGACACCACAGTGGCCCCTCAATACCAAAAAGTTAGAGGCGCTAACAAATCTAGTGGAAGAACAGCTGAAATTAGGACATATTGAGGAAACGTTTTCAGAATGGAATTCTCCTGTTTTTGTAATACAGAAAAAATCAGGCAAATGGCGTTTGCTGATTGACTTAAGGAATGTAAATTCTACTATGGTCCCCATGGGAGCCCTACAACCTGGGCTCCCCTCTCCAGCAGCTATTCCTAAGGATTGGCCGCTAATTATCATAGATTTAAAAGACTGCTTTTACAGCATACCTATCCACCCAGATGATCGGAAAAGGTTTGCATTTTCAGTCCCTTCCATTAAACATAAAGGTCCTTTACGTAGGTTTCAGTGGACAGTATTGCCCCAAGGAATGACTAATTCACCTACGATGTGTCAACACTTTGTTGATGAGGTTTTGCGACCCATTCGTGCTAAATTTCCTGGTGCATACATCATCCACTACATGGATGATATCCTGCTAGCTTGTGATAATTCCAGAGATCTCCAGAATTTATATAATGATGTAATGACAGTTTTACCAGAGGCTGGCTTACAAGTAGCTCCGGAGAAAATCCAGATGCAGCCTCCATATGAATATTTGGGCTATGCTCTTGACCGCACTACAGTACGTCCTCAAAAGATCTCCATTAGTCAGAAAAGGCTCAAAACCTTGAATGATTTTCAAAAACTGCTGGGGGATATCAACTGGGTGCGCCCCTCCCTTGGTATTCCTAACTGTGAGCTCAGTAACCTGTTCCACACCCTTGAAGGTGATCCTGCTTTAAATAGCCCAAGGCAGCTAACTCCTAAAGCTCAGAAGGAATTAGATTTTTTCATGAATCGGCTTCAAAAATCTTACCTCTCCAGATTTAATCCCGGAGAAAAGGTATGGTTCTTGGTCTTCAACACTCCCGAGTCTCCAACTGCTGCTATAGCCCAATTATCTGGACCGTTAGAATGGGTTTACTTACATAACAAGCAGAATCGTACTGCTACACCTTACCTTGAGATGATAGCTAGCCTTATAATTAAGGGAAGATCAAGAACCCAAGTATTACTTGGACATGATCCCCATGTAATTGTCCTACCTGACCCTAAAAAAGAAATTGAAGCTGTTTTACCACTCAGTGAAATCCTTCAGAGAGCTTTAGCAGATTTTTCAGGAGAAATATCTTATCATTACCCAGCTGGAAAAACCTGGGAATTTCTGAAAAGGACACCTTTTATAATTTCCACCATTGTCCGCTCCTCTCCCATTCCTGATGCTCCAGTGTATTATATTGATGGCTCCTCATCAGGAAGGGGTGGAATTACAGGTCCTTCGTTGACCACTACTGTGCATACAAATTATAAATCTGCCCAACAAGTGGAACTCGCCACCCTGATACATTTACTATCCCATGTATCTGGCCCATGTAATGTGGTGAGTGATTCTGCATATGTAGTTGGTATATTTCCTGGAATTGTCACTGCTTCCTTAAATGCCCATAATCCTATAATTCAGGAGCTGCTCCATAAACTACAAGATCTCCTCCGAAATAGAACATTCCCTATATACATCTCCCACATCCGTTCTCACAGCCGACTCCCGGGCCAATGGTTCGAGGAAACGAAGCAGCAGATCTCTTGGCAGCACCAGTATTTAAATCAGCTGAGAAAGAGCACCAGACTCTACATACAAATGCCCGCCGCCTTCATGTACACCATGGCATCCCATGGAGACAAGCTAGACAAATTGTCCGCAACTGTCCAGTCTGTGCTCCTTTACATTGTACATCTCATGTAGCAGGAGCAAATCCTCGAGGTTTACAGACAAACCAATTGTGGCAGATGGATATAACTCATACTAACTTATTTCCCAACAAACCTTTCCTTCATGTGGTCATCGATACATATTCCCGGTTCATATGGGCTGTTCCTATGACGTCTGAAAGAGCTAAATCTGTTTGTTCATTTTTACTCCAGTGCTTCTCCGTCATGGGTATTCCCCATACCATAAAAACAGAAAATGGTCCTGCTTACACCAGCAAAACCTTCAAATCCTTTTGCGAGGAATGGCAGATCAAACATATTACAGGAATTCCATATAATCCACAAGGACAAGGAATAGTTGAACGTGCCCACAGAACGCTTAAAACTCAGCTATTAAAGCAACGAAAAACAAGCATGCCTCCAATGGATTCTTTATCTTTAACATTATTCACCTTAAACTTCTTAAATATACCTCAAGGAGATCCCTATACCGCGGCTGAACGTCACTTTCAAGAAGATATGCAAACTCAAAAAACAGTCAATTCACCTATCTGGGTGAAAATTGATGATAAATGGATTGCAGGTCACCTCCTCATTCGGGGAAGAGGCTATGCTTTCATTTCTACAGGCGATAACGCTGCCAAGAAACTCTGGGTCCCTCTGCGACTTGTTAAGACTAGAATTCTCCAAGAATCAGAAAACAACTAATTCTTTCAATATAAAGTCTTAAATTTTAAATTGCAAGTTGCTGTTTAAACTTCCTGGATTGGTTCCTTTTAATAATGATCTTGTTTTGCAGTCTGTGATCATGGTTCATGTCTAATATCTTGCCTTACAGCCTAAATATTTTCTTTCTTACAAAAAAAAAGGGTGGAAAAATGGGTGGACTCTGATCACAGTGCTCATTACAAAAATGTTTGCTAAATCAATGAAAAATTGTTTTTCTAATGATTCTGTTCACAGGATGAGATATTCGAATCCAGTAAACCTGCGCTACAGTGCTCAATACTCCGAGACTCCTAAAACAGTGCTCTCTAAAAATTTAATAATTTGCAAAACTAATTTTTCCAATGCTCTATTCACAGGAAAAGACACTTTCTCACCATCATTTGCCGGCTTTATATTTATGAAGCACTTGACTCGTTACCATTTATCACCCTAAATGGATCACATATACAGCTGTAAGATATTGATCGATCAAATGTATGTGTGCGTGTGTGTGCATGTGGTGGCCACCATTATGTTTGTGATTAATGTTGTGTCTCTGTTATGTCTCAACTACTACCTTCTCAATTTCTGACCACTACAAACCTCTATTACATTCATCAACTCCACTGCTGATCCACTGTCGGGGCGCTCCGCCGGGGTCCCCGACAGTGCCGGGAAGCGAGTTCCCTTCTACCTCCGAGCCGGCGAGGAATGGATGAACTCTCAGGGATCCGATGAGGTTTGAAAAGACTTTACTTATCACAGGTTCAGGCATACAAATCAGCAAAAGGAAAAACCCGATGCTTAGGATTCCAGGCTAGAACCCCAGCCACGTGTAGGCCAAGATGGCGACCACCACGTGTATAACTTCCAAGGGGAAAAGCGGCTTACAAGGCGAGATTCCACCGGGAAGAAGAAGCCCGGGAGAGCGGGAACCGGCAAGTTTATACCCCCCCGCAACTCTGACCTTCCTCCCATTGTTATGGAAAGCAGGGGAGGGTCCAATGCCCTCAGGTAACCCCTCCCTGCATCTCACCTAGGGCCTTTACTGTGCTAATGTTTTGAGCCGGGAAGGGAAGGCCTTTGAAATGTAGAGAAGGGGGTTTCTGAGATGGCATGTCACTGTACCAAAGATCAACACCAATGCCAGTTAAATATTTCTCCAAGCCTTCACAAGTCTCCTCTACTTCATTGTAGTTTTATATTTTATCAGGGAGCCATGCTTGTTTGTTTGGAAGCAAACAGCATTTCTCTCTGGTCTAATTACTTAGGTGTCCTTACGTGGCCAGGCTAATATGCTGGTAAGATCTAGCTAGTCCCACGATGATTGTGATAGCATGGGAGAATATTTATACCAGCTAGTACAGCATACATGGTCGGATAAACTGCCACATTTAGACTACCCCCTTATCTACGGAGTGATCTGCGGGAGGCAATCCAGAGCAGATGCAGCGGCCCTTAGGAGTCCTGCAACAACTCCCCCTGATTAGTTTACTAATAAAAATTGAAAAGGTAAGAAATATTTAGTAATGTACAGAAAATTAAGATAAGAAAAAACAATTCCAATTGCAAAATGATAATACATGTTACTTTAGGATCCTAACTTGTTTTTTGGACCCAAAGCAAAGTTCAAGATAAAGTGTTTTTAGCTGTCTGATTATAACGGACTATAGTTTGCACTGTCCATAATTTGTGAGAGTCAATTTGCTATATTTTATGTAAAGTCGGGTGTCTGGAACAAAGTCTGTGGGGCTACTTCTGGAACAGCAATAGCGGTGATCATATGAGTATGAGTCTTTGGAGAGCAGCGATCAGGAACTTGTTGAATTGTCAGGAACACTGGATTGGGTCTCAGGAACACTGGAACAAGTATCTCGAATTCTGGAACAGGAGTCTTGAGTGCTGGAACAGGTGTCCGGAACATCGGTGTGATATCTTGAACTCTGGAACAGGAGTCTTGAGCGCTGGAGCAGGTGTCTGGAACATCGGTGTGGGCGTCTTGCAGGGCTTCTTCAGCAAGGGAACATTGGCACCGGTAACTGTACCTGTAGCTTAGGCGAGACAAAAACACTTTTCGAGGTTAATCACAAGTAGGGATTTTAAGGCTTTGTAGGGATCCAAGTTTGGGATGGAGAGAAGAATATAAAGAAGCTCCAACATGGGTGGAGCAGGGAAATAAGTATGAGAATTGATGATTTTAAAATTGATAAATCTAGTGGATCAGCAGTGGAGTTGATGAATGTAATAGAGGTTTGTAGTGGTCAGAAATTGAGAAGGTAGTAGTTGAGACATAACATAGACACAACATTAATCCACAAACATAATGGTGGCCACCACATGCACACCGCGCACACATACATTTGATCGATCAATATCTTACAGCTGTATATGTGACCCATTTAGGGTGATAAATGGTAGCGAGTCAAGCGCTTCATAAATATAAAGCCGGCAAATGATGGTGAGAAAGTGTCTTTTCCTGTGAATAGAGCATTGGGAAAAATTAGTTTTGCAAATTATTAAATTTTTAGCGAGCACTGTTTTAGGAGTCTCGGAGTATTGAGCACTGTAGCGCAGGTTTACTGGATTCGAATATCTCATCCTGTGAACAGAATCATTAGAAAAACAATTTTTCATTGATTTAGCAAACATTTTTTGTAATGAGCACTGTGATCAGAGTCCACCCATTTTTCCACCCTTTTTTTTTTGTAAGAAAGAAAATATTTAGGCTGTAAGGCAAGATATTAGACATGAACCATGATCACAGACTGCAAAACAAGATCATTATTAAAAGGAACCAATCCAGGAAGTTTAAACAGCAACTTGCAATTTAAAATTTAAGACTTTATATTGAAAGAATTAGTTGTTTTCTGATTCTTGGAGAATTCTAGTCTTAACAAGTCGCAGAGGGACCCAGAGTTTCTTGGCAGCGTTATCGTCTGTAGAAATGAAAGCATAGCCTCTTCCCGAATGAGGAGGTGACCTGCAATCCATTTATCATCAATTTTCACCCAGATAGGTGAATTGACTGTTTTTTGAGTTTGCATATCTTCTTGAAAGTGACGTTCAGCCGCGGTATAGGGATCTCCTTGAGGTATATTTAAGAAGTTTAAGGTGAATAATGTTAAAGATAAAGAATCCATTGGAGGCATGCTTGTTTTTCGTTGCTTTAATAGCTGAGTTTTAAGCGTTCTGTGGGCACGTTCAACTATTCCTTGTCCTTGTGGATTATATGGAATTCCTGTAATATGTTTGATCTGCCATTCCTCGCAAAAGGATTTGAAGGTTTTGCTGGTGTAAGCAGGACCATTATCTGTTTTTATGGTATGGGGAATACCCATGACGGAGAAGCACTGGAGTAAAAATGAACAAACAGATTTAGCTCTTTCAGGCGTCATAGGAACAGCCCATATGAACCGGGAATATGTATCGATGACCACATGAAGGAAAGGTTTGTTGGGAAATAAGTTAGTATGAGTTATATCCATCTGCCACAATTGGTTTGTCTGTAAACCTCGAGGATTTGCTCCTGCTACATGAGATGTACAATGTAAAGGAGCACAGACAGGACAGTTCGCGGACAATTTGTCTAGCTTGTCTCCATGGGATGCCATGGTGTACATGAAGGCGGCGGGCATTTGTATGTAGAGTCTGGTGCTCTTCCTCAGCTGATTTAAATACTGGTGCTGCCAAAGAGATCTGCTGCTTCGTTTCCCTCGAACCATTGGCCCGGGGGAGTCGGCTGTGAGAGCGGATGTGGGAGGATGTATATAGGGAATGTTCTATTTCGGAGGAGATCTTGTAGTTTATGGAGCAGCTCCTGAATTATAGGATTATGGGCATTTAAGGAAGCAGTGACAATTCCAGGAAATAAACCAACTACATATGCAGAATCACTCACCACATTACATGGGCCAGATACATGGGATAGTAAATGTATCAGGGTGGCGGAGTTCCACTTGTTGGGCAGATTTATAATTTGTATGCACAGTAGTGGTCAACGAAGGACCTGTAATTCCACCCCTTCCTGATGAGGAGCCATCAATATAATACACTGGAGCATCAGGAATGGGAGAGGAGGCGGACAATGGTGGAAATTATAAAAGGTGTCCTTTTCAGAAATTCCCAGGTTTTTCCAGCTGGGTAATGATAAGATATTTCTCCTGAAAAATCTGCTAAAGCTCTCTGAAGGATTTCACTGAGTGGTAAAACAGCTTCAATTTCTTTTTTTAGGGTCCAGGTAGTACAATTACATGGGGATCATGTCCAAGTAATACTTGGGTTCTTGATCTTCCCTTAATTATAAGGTTAGCTATCATCTCAAGGTAAGGTGTAGCAGTGCGATTCTGCTTGTTATGTAAGTAAACCCATTCTAACGGTCCAGATAATTGGGCTATAGCAGCAGTTGGAGACTCGGGAGTGTTGAAGACCAAGAACCATACCTTTTCTCCGGGATTAAATCTGGAGAGGTAAGATTTTTGAAGCCGATTCATGAAAAAATCTAATTCCTTCTGAGCTTTAGGAGTTAGCTGCCTTGGGCTATTTAAAGCAGGATCACCTTCAAGGGTGTGGAACAGGTTACTGAGCTCACAGTTAGGAATACCAAGGGAGGGGCGCACCCAGTTGATATCCCCCAGCAGTTTTTGAAAATCATTCAAGGTTTTGAGCCTTTTCTGACTAATGGAGATCTTTTGAGGGCGTACTGTAGTGCGGTCAAGAGCATAGCCCAAATATTCATATGGAGGCTGCATCTGGATTTTCTCGGAGCTACTTGTAAGCCAGCCTCTGGTAAAACTGTCATTACATCATTATATAAATTCTGGAGATCTCTGGAATTATCACAAGCTAGCAGGATATCATCCATGTAGTGGATGATGTATGCACACGGAAATTTAGCACGAATGGGTCACAAAACCTCATCAACAAAGTGTTGACACATCGTAGGTGAATTAGTCATTCCTTGGGGCAATACTGTCCACTGAAACCTACGTAAAGGACCTTTATGATTAATGGAAGGGACTGAAAATGCAAACCTTTTCCGATCATCTGGGTGGATAGGTATGCTGTAAAAGCAGTCTTTTAAATCTATGATAATTAGCGGCCAATCCTTAGGAATAGCTGCTGGAGAGGGAGCCCAGGTTGTAGGGCTCCCATGGGGACCATAGTAGAATTTACATTCCTTAAGTCAATCAGCAAGCGCCATTTGCCTGATTTTTTCTGTATTACAAAAACAGGAGAATTCCATTCTGAAAGCGTTTCCTCAATATGTCCTAATTTCAGCTGTTCTTCCACTAGATTTGTTAGCGCCTCTAACTTTTTTTGGTATTGAGGGGCCACTGTGGTGTCCATATAGGTTTGTCAGACTTCCACTGAATACGGATAGGTAGTGGGGCGCAACCACAGCGGCCCCAATTAAAAAGGGTTACTCCGGTGTTAGGCTTATTATGGAGAGCTGGAATTGGTGCTCGGCGGGGAGTGGAGCGAGGTATGTGGATTACTGCCCCCCACTGCTCCAGCATGTCTCGACCCCATAAAGTTAAAGGCATAGGGGCTATATAAGGCTGGACCATGGCTACATTCCCTTCAGGGCCAATACACGGCAGCCACCTGGCACTCTGTCGGAGAAGAGAGAGGAGGAGATATTGCCTACCCGCTCAGGCTATGGGGCACTTTCTTTAGGGCCCAGTTAGAGGGCCAATACTTGGTGGAGATTATGGATATGTCTGCCCCTGTATCCAACATGCCTTTGAATTTCCTTTTATAAATTTCGATGGGTATAACCGGCCGCTTGGCCTGAGAAATTCTGGCAGTGTACCCAACTAGATAGTTAGCAGGTGGCTGGTGGGCTTGGTTCTGTGTGGCTGCATAACCAACAATGAAGTTGGCAGAATGGTTGGTACTGTTTAAGCCACCAGCTGTAGGAGTGTTCGGACTGACTACACGGATCCTCAAAAAATAATAATAGTTTAGCAAGTGGTTCCCCTTTTTTTAAAAGTCCATTTGGTTGGCACAGATATTGACAGTATTATCTCTCCATGAGATTCAGGATCCAGAAGTCCGAAATGCACCATAATTCCCTTAAATTTCAGCCAATCGCTCCCCTGAATTAAACCCATACTACCTGGGGAGCAGGTCCTTTTATCCCTGTTTTTTAGCATGTAGGGGTCTTGACTTGGGTATATTGTGACAGTCTTAGGGCAGAGAATGTCGAGACTGTCACTGCCTGATGGGGTAGGCCAGAGAGCATTTATTGACTGTAATTCTGTGGATTCTGATTCGGAGGATACTGGGCAGGTGGAATGAAGGAGAGTGCCCCTGGATTCAGCTGGGCCTGGGGCTGGCCCCCCCACCCAGTTTCCCGCATTGGGGGAGGAATAGATGTTATTTGAGCCTGCGGAGCTTGTGGAACCTGGGAGGGGGTCCATGTAACATTTCCTATAAAGGGATTATTAGAATGTTGCCCTGTATTGATAGTTTTTTAGAAGATGGGCAATCTCTACGGGTGTGTCCCTTCTTTCCGCAGCTAAAGCAGGTTATCTGTCCAGATGAAGCCTGAGGCTGACTTCGCCTCCAAGACCGACAGTCTCTGGCCCAATGTTTTCCTTTTCTGCACCTTGGGCATGGTCCAGGTGGGGCCCTTCGAGGGGTGGAGCTGCGATTATTAGAATAGTTTCTCCGATTATTGTTTATCCTTTGAAGTTTATTGTTTCTCCCCCCCTAGAGCTGTCTGACATTTCATCCCTCTCCTGATCCTCCTGCTGTATGGGATAAGCCTCTATATCATCCTGTGTTTTATGGGAGGTTAAACCGACATTTCTACAGGCCTTTAGATACCCCATGAGGTCATCCTTTTCCTTAATACCATATAGTAATGCTCGACATTTTTGATTAGCATTCTCATATGCTAAGTTTCGTTTTAGGATTTCTTGAGTGGTTGGGTCTTGAACCTGTCTTTGGATTGTTTCACATAATCTCCCAACAAAATCAAAGTATGGTTCATCACGACCCTGGTAAATTTTCGTTATAGCTACCTAGAAATTCTGGGTCGGAACCTACTCTTTCCCACGCTTTTAATGCTGTCTCCCGAACAAATTTTAAAATAGGTTCAGGTAATGTCGCTTGTTTTGCTTTCTTTTTTCCATTCACCTTCACCTTTTAGCATGGCAAAAGTTATAGTATGGCCTGATTCCTTTTCTCTTAAAGTGTCAATATTCTGGTTAACCCCATCTGCATACCACATATGCCATTGCATGTACTGTGATTTGTTTAGACAAGTATCGGCTACCGTTTCAAAGTCTCCCAATACCCACTGATCATTTTTCGCTCCAATCAGCTAAATATTTTAAAGTATAAGGACTTGATATTCCAAACCTGTCGCCAAGCCTTCCTAAGCGGGGTTATTGCCTCAATTTTTTAAGTCTTCATGAATCGGTTTTACTTTATCTTTAGATTGGTCATGAGAAAGATTGCTGCGCTTTGCTCTTTGACTCGAGCTAATTTGTTCCTCCCCTTCTTCCTCATCAGAGCTTGTAGTATCTGGCAGAGGAACATCTACCCCATTGAGGGTATTAACTCTGGAGAGATTTTCAGCTTGGGAATTTGCCTCCTCTGGGTTTTCCTGTTCCTCCTCTAAGTTATCAGCCACATTAGAATTCTTTTTTAGATTTTTTTTGCTGGGAATGTATACACCTTTTTCAAGTCTACAGTTTTGGGGCGTGTTTGTGAGCGGCTTTTAGTTGGTTCACGCCTCAGTATTGGGTATGCGCTAGGTCCTGATTGATAAGTTATGAAATCAGAAATCTCCCTGCGTAACACATCCATTTCTTGGTTTAAGTTTTCAAGTTTCCTATATGTTTCTTCCTTTTTTGTTCTTTCAATCTTATGTGTAACTTCCAAACCTCCTCTTTCTGTCCATCTATTCTATCTCTCTGTCTGTCAATTTCTTCCTCTAAGATAATGCTGATTTTATCGATATCCTTCTTCTGCTCTTCAAACTTTACTTCAAATTTTAAATCCTGTTTAATAATTTTACTTTCCTGTTCTTCTAATTTTTTCTTTGAATTTTTAAATCCTGTTCTTCTAATTTTTTCCTTGAATTTTAAATCCTGTTCTTCTAATTTTTTCCTCAAATTTTAAAATCTGGTTAATAATTTTACTTTCCTGTTCTTCTAATTTTTTCTTTGAATTTTTAAATCCTGTTCTTCTAATTTTTTCCTTGAATTTTTAAATCCTGTTCTTCTAATTTTTTCCTCAAATTTTAAAATCTGGTTAATAATTTTACTTTCCTGTTCTTCTAATTTCTTTTCAAATTTTAAACTCTGTTTAATAATTCTGTCCTCAAGCTTTAAGACCAGTCTACCTGTAGCTTTATGATCCTCACTTATTTCTTCAATCGCTGAGTAAATCTGCGTCCCTTAAGATTGCATTCAATTTATTACTTTCTTCCCTCCTCTCTATTAAACATTGTCCTTACGCAAAGGTACAGTTTAAAAATCGCAAGGACCCAGATGATTTGTGAAAAGATAGAGTAGTTCTCAGAAAGGAACTTTATAGACTGGGCTATGTATGGTTCGAGCCAATAAAAGATACAATGTATCTATACCATGAGATATCCATCATTTTACTCACGGTTCGGAGGCAGATGATCTCTGTCCGATGATAATTAGACCAGGCGATGTTCGTGGTGCCCACACCAGGGGCGCCAAATGTCGGGGCGCTCCGCCGGGGTCCCCGACAGTGCCGGGAGCGAGTTCCCTTCTACCTCCCGAAGCCGGCGAGGAATGGATGAACACTCAGGGGATCCGATGAGGTTTTTAAAAGACTTTACTTATCACAGGTTCAGGCATACAAATCAGCAAAAGGAAAAACCCGATGCTTAGGATTCCAGGCTGGAACCCCAGCCACGTGTAGGCCAAGATGGCGACCACCACGTGTATAACTTCCAAGGGAAAAAGCGCTTCCAAGGCGAGATTCCACGGGAAGAAGAAGCCCGGGAGAGCGGGAACCGGCAAGTTTATACCCCCGCAACTCAGACCTTCCTCCCATTGTTATGGAAAGCAGGGGAGGGTCCAATGCCCTCAGGTAACCCCTCCCTGCATCTCACCTAGGGCCTTTACTGTGCTAATGTTTTGAGCCGGGAAGGGAAGGCCTTTGAAATGTAGAGAAGGGGGTTTCTGAGATGGCATGTCACTGTACCAAAGATCAACACCAATGCCAGTTAAATATTTCTCCAAGCCTTCACAAGTCTCCTCTACTTCATTGTAGTTTTTATATTTTATCAGGGAGCCATGCTTGTTTGTTTGGAAGCAAACAGCATTTCTCTCTGGTCCTAATTACTTAGGTGTCCGCCACGTGGCCAGGCTAATATGCTGGTAAGATCTAGCTAGTCCCACGATGATTGTGATAGCATGGGAGAATATTTATACCAGCTAGTACAGCATACATGGTCGGATAAACTGCCACATTTAGACTACCCCCTTATCTGCGGAGTGATCTGCGGGGAGGCAATCCAGAGCAGATGCAGCGGCCCTTAGGAGTCCTGCAACAATCCACTAGATTTATCAATTTTAAAATCATCAATTCTCATACTTATTACCCTGCTCCACCCATGTTGGAGCTTCTTTTTATATTCTTCTCTCCATCCCAAACTTGGATCCCTACAAAGCCTTAAAATCCCTACTTGTGATTAACCTCGAAAGAGTGTTTTGTCTCGCCTAAGCTACAGGTACAGTTACCGGTGCCAATGTTCCCTTGCTGAAGAAGCCCTGCAAGACGCCCACACCGATGTTCCAGACACCTGCTCCAGCGCTCAAGACTCCTGTTCCAGAGTTCAAGATATCACACCGATGTGTTCGGACACCTGTTCCAGCACTTAAGACTCCTGTTCCAGAATTCGAGATACTTGTTCCAGTGTTCCTGAGACCCAATCCAGTGTTCCTGACAATTCAACAAGTTCCTGATAGCTGCTCTCCAAAGACTCATACTCATATGATCACCGCTATTGCTGTTCCAGAAGTAGCCCCCACAGACTTTGTTCCAGACACCCGACTTCACATAAAATATAGCAAATTGACTCTCCGGAAATTATGGACAGGTGCAAACTATAGTCCGTTATAATCATACAGCTAAAAAACACTTTGTCTTGAACTTTGCTTTGGGTCCAAAAACAAGTTAGGATCCTCACGTAACATGTATTATCATTTTGCAATTGGAATTGTTTTTTCTCATCTTAATTTTCTGTACATTACTAAATATTTCTTACCTTTTCAATTTTATTAGCAAAATAATCAGGGGAGTTGTTGCAGGACTCCTAAGGGCCGCTGCATCTGCCCTGGATTGCCTTCCGCCAAATCACTCCGTAGATAAGGGGGTGAGCTAAATGTGGCAGTGTATCTGACCATGTATGCTGTACTAGCTGGTATAAATATTCTCCCATGCTATCACAATCATCGTGGGACTAAGCTAGATCTTACCAGCATATTAGCCTGGCCGTAAGGACACCTAAGTAATTAGACCAGAGAGAAATGCTGTTTTGCTTCCAAACAAACAAGCATAGCTCCTGATAAAATATAAAACTACAATGAAGTAGAGGAGACTTTGAAGGCTTGGAGAAATATTTAACTGGCATTGGTGTTGGTCTTTGGTACAGTGACATGCCATCTCAGAAACCCCTTCTCTACATTTCAAAGGCCTTCCCGGCTCAAAACATTAGCACAGTAAAGGCCCTAGGTGAGATGCAGGGAGGG
>JAJIBD010021483.1:0-13598 GCA_021461705.1 Cryptotis parvus
TGTCGGGCGCTCCGCGGGTCCCCGACAGTGCCGGGAAGCGAGTTCCCTTCTACCTCCGAAGCCGGCGGGAATGGATGAACACTCAGGGATCCGATGAGGTTTTAAAAAGACTTTACTTATCACAGGTTCAGGCATACAAATCAGCAAAAGGAAAAAACCCGATGCTTAGGATTCCAGGCTAGAACCCCAGCCACGTGTAGGCCAAGATGGCGACCACCACGTGTGAAACTTCCAAGGGAATAAACGGCTCACAAGGCGAGATTCCACCGGGAAGAAGAAGCCCGGGAGGCGGGGAACCGGCAAGTTTATACCCCCCCAACTCAGACCTTCCTCCCATTGTTATGGAAAGCAGGGGAGGGTCCAATGCCCTCAGGTAACCCCTCCCTGCATCTCACCTAGGGCCTTTACTGTGCTAATGTTTTTGAGCCGGGAAGGGAATGCCTTTGAAATGTAGAGAGGGGGTTTCTGAGATGGCATGTCACTGTACCAAAGATCAACACCAATGCCAGTTAAATATTTCTCCAAGCCTTCACAAGTCTCCTCTACTTCATTGTAGTTTTATATTTTATCAGGGAGCCATGCTTGTTTGTTTGGAAGCAAACAGCATTTCTCTCTGGTCTAATTACTTAGGTGTCCTTACGTGGCCAGGCTAATATGCTGGTAAGATCTAGCTAGTCCCACGATGATTGTGATAGCATGGGAGAATATTTATACCAGCTAGTACAGCATACATGGTCGGATAAACTGCCACATTTAGACTACCCCCTTATCTACGGAGTGATCTGCGGGGAGGCAATCCAGAGCAGATGCAGCGGCCCTTAGGAGTCCTGCAACAACTCCCCCTGATTAGTTTACTAATAAAAATTGAAAAGGTAAGAAATATTTAGTAATGTACAGAAAATTAAGATAAGAAAAAACAATTCCAATTGCAAAATGATAATACATGTTACTTTAGGATCCTAACTTGTTTTTTGGACCCAAAGCAAAGTTCAAGATAAAGTGTTTTTAGCTGTCTGATTATAACGGACTATAGTTTGCACTGTCCATAATTTGTGAGAGTCAATTTGCTATATTTTATGTAAAGTCGGGTGTCTGGAACAAAGTCTGTGGGGCTACTTCTGGAACAGCAATAGCGGTGATCATATGAGTATGAGTCTTTGGAGAGCAGCGATCAGGAACTCGTTGAATTGTCAGGAACACTGGATTGGGTCTCAGGAACACTGGAACAAGTATCTCGAATTCTGGAACAGGAGTCTTGAGTGCTGGAACAGGTGTCGGAACATCGGTGTGATATCTTGAACTCTGGAACAGGAGTCTTGAGCGCTGGAGCAGGTGTCTGGAACATCGGTGTGGGCGTCTTGCAGGGCTTCTTCAGCAAGGGAACATTGGCACCGGTAACTGTACCTGTAGCTTAGGCGAGACAAAAACACTTTTCGAGGTTAATCACAAGTAGGGATTTTAAGGCTTTGTAGGGATCCAAGTTTGGGATGGAGAGAAGAATATAAGAAGCTCCAACATGGGTGGAGCAGGGAAATAAGTATGAGAATTGATGATTTTAAAATTGATAAATCTAGTGGATCAGCAGTGGAGTTGATGAATGTAATAGAGGTTTGTAGTGGTCAGAAATTGAGGAAGGTAGTAGTTGAGACATAACATAGACACAACATTAATCCACAAACATAATGGTGGCCACCACATGCACACACCGCACACATACATTTGATCGATCAATATCTTACAGCTGTATATGTGACCCATTTAGGGTGATAAATGGTAGCGAGTCAAGCGCTTCATAAATATAAAGCCGGCAAATGATGGTGAGAAAGTGTCTTTTCCTGTGAATAGAGCATTGGGAAAAATTAGTTTTGCAAATTATTAAATTTTTAGCGAGCACTGTTTTAGGAGTCTCGGAGTATTGAGCACTGTAGCGCAGGTTTACTGGATTCGAATATCTCATCCTGTGAACAGAATCATTAGAAAAACAATTTTTCATTGATTTAGCAAACATTTTTTGTAATGAGCACTGTGATCAGAGTCCACCCATTTTTCCACCCTTTTTTTCCACCCTTTTTTTTGTAAGAAAGAAAATATTTAGGCTGTAAGGCAAGATATTAGACATGAACCATGATCACAGACTGCAAAACAAGATCATTATTAAAAGGAACCAATCCAGGAAGTTTAAACAGCAACTTGCAATTTAAAATTTAAGACTTTATATTGAAAGAATTAGTTGTTTTCTGATTCTTGGAGAATTCTAGTCTTAACAAGTCGCAGAGGGACCCAGAGTTTCTTGGCAGCGTTATCGTCTGTAGAAATGAAAGCATAGCCTCTTCCCGAATGAGGAGGTGACCTGCAATCCATTTATCATCAATTTTCACCCAGATAGGTGAATTGACTGTTTTTGAGTTTGCATATCTTCTTGAAAGTGACGTTCAGCCGCGGTATAGGGATCTCCTTGAGGTATATTTAAGAAGTTTAAGGTGAATAATGTTAAAGATAAAGAATCCATTGGAGGCATGCTTGTTTTTCGTTGCTTTAATAGCTGAGTTTTAAAGCGTTCTGTGGGCACGTTCAACTATTCCTTGTCCTTGTGGATTATATGGAATTCCTGTAATATGTTTGATCTGCCATTCCTCGCATAAAAGGATTTGAAGGTTTTGCTGGTGTAAGCAGGACCATTATCTGTTTTTATGGTATGGGGAATACCCATGGCGGAGAAGCACTGGAGTAAAAATGAACAAACAGATTTAGCTCTTTCAGGCGTCATAGGAACAGCCCATATGAACCGGGAATATGTATCGATGACCACATGAAGGAAAGGTTTGTTGGGAAATAAGTTAGTATGAGTTATATCCATCTGCCACAATTGGTTTTGTCTGTAAACCTCGAGGATTTGCTCCTGCTACATGAGATGTACAATGTAAAGGAGCACAGACAGGACAGTTGCGGACAATTTGTCTAGCTTGTCTCCATGGGATGCCATGGTGTACATGAAGGCGGCGGGCATTTGTATGTAGAGTCTGGTGCTCTTCCTCAGCTGATTTAAATACTGGTGCTGCCAAGAGATCTGCTGCTTCGTTTCCTCGAACCATTGGCCGGGGAGTCGGCTGTGAAGCGGATGTGGGAGATGTATATAGGGAATGTTCTATTTCGGAGGAGATCTTGTAGTTTATGGAGCAGCTCCTGAATTATAGGATTATGGGCATTTAAAGAAGCAGTGACAATTCCAGGAAATAAACCAACTACATATGCAGAATCACTCACCACATTACATGGGCCAGATACATGGGATAGTAAATGTATCAGGGTGGGCGAGTTCCACTTGTTGGGCAGATTTATAATTTGTATGCACAGTAGTGGTCAGCGAAGGACCTGTAATTCCACCCCTTCCTGATGAGGAGCCATCAATATAATACACTGGAGCATCAGGAATGGGAGAGGGAAGCGGACAATGGTGGAAATTATAAAGGTGTCCTTTTCAGAAATTCCCAGGTTTTTCCAGCTGGGTAATGATAAGATATTTCTCCTGAAAAATCTGCTAAAGCTCTCTGAAGGATTTCACTGAGTGGTAAAACAGCTTCAATTTCTTTTTTTAGGGTCAGGTAGTACAATTACATGGGGATCATGTCCAAGTAATACTTGGGTTCTTGATCTTCCCTTAATTATAAGGTTAGCTATCATCTCAAGGTAAGGTGTAGCAGTGCGATTCTGCTTGTTATGTAAGTAAACCCATTCTAACGGTCCAGATAATTGGGCTATAGCAGCAGTTGGAGACTCGGGAGTGTTGAAGACCAAGAACCATACCTTTTCTCCGGGATTAAATCTGGAGAGGTAAGATTTTTTGAAGCCGATTCATGAAAAAATCTAATTCCTTCTGAGCTTTAGGAGTTAGCTGCCTTGGGCTATTTAAAGCAGGATCACCTTCAAGGGTGTGGAACAGGTTACTGAGCTCACAGTTAGGAATACCAAGGGAGGCGCACGCAGTTGATATCCCCCAGCAGTTTTTGAAAATCATTCAAGGTTTTGAGCCTTTTCTGACTAATGGAGATCTTTTGAGGGCGTACTGTAGTGCGGTCAAGAGCATAGCCCAAATATTCATATGGAGGCTGCATCTGGATTTTCTCGGAGCTACTTGTAAGCCAGCCTCTGGTAAAACTGTCATTACATCATTATATAAATTCTGGAGATCTCTGGAATTATCACAAGCTAGCAGGATATCATCCATGTAGTGGATGATGTATGCACCAGGAAATTTAGCACGAATGGGTCGCAAAACCTCATCAACAAAGTGTTGACACATCGTAGGTGAATTAGTCATTCCTTGGGGGCAATACTGTCCACTGAAACCTACGTAAAGGACCTTTATGATTAATGGAAGGGACTGAAAATGCAAACCTTTTCCGATCATCTGGGTGGATAGGTATGCTGTAAAAGCAGTCTTTTAAATCTATGATAATTAGCGGCCAATCCTTAGGAATAGCTGCTGGAGAGGGAGCCCAGGTTGTAGGGCTCCCATGGGGACCATAGTAGAATTTACATTCCTTAAGTCAATCAGCAAACGCCATTTGCCTGATTTTTTCTGTATTACAAAAACAGGAGAATTCCATTCTGAAAGCGTTTCCTCAATATGTCCTAATTTCAGCTGTTCTTCCACTAGATTTGTTAGCGCCTCTAACTTTTTTTGGTATTGAGGGGCCACTGTGGTGTCCATATAGGTTTGTCAGACTTCCACTGAATGCGGATAGGTAGTGGGCGCTTAACCACAGCGGCCCCAATTAAAAGGGTTACTCCGGTGTTAGGCTTATTATGGAGAGCTGGAATTGGTGCTCGACGGGGAGTGGGCGAGGTATGTGGATTACTGCCCCCCACTGCTCCAGCATGTCTCGACCCCATAAAGTTAAAGGCATAGGGGCTATATAAGGCTGGACCATGGCTACATTCCCTTCAGGGCCAATACCACGGCAGCCACCTGGCACTCTGTCGGAGAAGAGAGGAGGGAGATATTGCCTACCCGCTCAGGCTATGGGACACTTTCTTTAGGGCCCAGTTAGAGGGCCAATACTTGGGTGGAGATTATGGATATGTCTGCCCCTGTATCCAACATGCCTTTGAATTTCCTTTTATAAATTTCGATGGGTATAACCGGCCGCTTGGCCTGAGAAATTCTGGCAGTGTACCCAACTAGATAGTTAGCTAGGTGGCTGGTGGGCTTGGTTCTGTGTGGCTGCATAACCAACAATGAAGTTGGCAGAATGGTTGGTACTGTTTAAGCCACCAGCTGTAGGAGTGTTCGGACTGACTACGGATCCTCAAAAAATAATAATAGTTTAGCAAGTGGTTCCCCCTTTTTTTAAAAGTCCATTTGGTTGGCACAGATATTGACAGTATTATCTCTCCATGAGATTCAGGATCCAGAAGTCCGAAATGCACCATAATTCCCTTAAATTTCAGCCAATCGCTCCCCTGAATTAAACCCATACTACCTGGGGAGCAGGTCCTTTTATCCCTGTTTTTTAGCATGTAGGGGTCTTGACTTGGGTATATTGTGACAGTCTTAGGGCAGAGAATGTCGGGACTGCCACTGCCTGATGGGGTAGGCCAGAGAGCATTTATTGACTGTAATTCTGTGGATTCTGATTCGGAGGATACTGGGCAGGTGGAATGAAGGAGAGTGCCCCTGGATTCAGCTGGGCCTGGGGCTGGCCCCCACCCAGTTTCCCGCATTAGGGGAGGCATAGATGTTATTTGAGCCTGCGGAGCTTGTGGAACCTGGGAGGGGTCCATGTAACATTTCCTATAAAGGGATTATTAGAATGTTGCCCTGTATTGATAGTTTTAGAAGATGGGCAATCTCTACGGGTGTGTCCCTTCTTTCCGCAGCTAAAGCAGGTTATCTGTCCAGATGAAGCCTGAGGCTGACTTCGCCTCCAAGACCGACAGTCTCTGGCCCAATGTTTTCCTTTTCTGCACCTTGGGCATGGTCCAGGTGGGGCCCTCCGAGGGGTGGAGCTGCGATTATTAGAATAGTTTCTCCGATTATTGTTTATCCTTTGAAGTTTATTGTTTCTCCCCCTAGAGCTGTCTGACATTTCATCCCTCTCCTGATCCTCCTGCTGTATGGGATAAGCCTCTATATCATCCTGTGTTTTATGGGAGGTTAAACCGACATTTCTACAGGCCTTTAGATACCCCATGAGGTCATCCTTTTCCTTAATACCATATAGTAATGCTCGACATTTTTTGATTAGCATTCTCATATGCTAAGTTTCGTTTTAGGATTTCTTGAGTGGTTGGGTCTTGAACCTGTCTTTGGATTGTTTCACATAATCTCCCAACAAAATCAAAGTATGGTTCATCACGACCCTGGTAAATTTTCGTATAGCTACCTAGAAATTCTGGAACCTACTCTTTCCCACGCTTTTAATGCTGTCTCCCGAACAAATTTTAAAATAGGTTCAGGTAATGTCGCTTGTTTTGCTTTCTTTTTTCCATTCACCTTCACCTTTTAGCATGGCAAAAGTTATAGTATGGCCTGATTCCTTTTTCTCTTAAAGTGTCAATATTCTGGTTAACCCCATCTGCATACCACATATGCCATTGCATGTACTGTGATTTGTTTAGACAAGTATGGGCTACCGTTTCAAAGTCTCCCAATACCCACTGATCATTTTCGCTCCAATCAGCTAAATATTTTAAAGTATAAGGACTTGATATTCCAAACCTGTCACAAGCCTTCCTAAACGGGGTTATTGCCTCAATTTTTAAGTCTTCATGAATCGGTTTTACTTTATCTTTAGATTGGTCATGAGAAAGATTGCTGGGCTTTGCTCTTTGACTCGAGCTAATCTGTTCCTCCCCTTCTTCCTCATCAGAGCTTGTAGTATCTGGCAGAGGAACATCTACCCCATTGAGGGTATTAACTCTGGAGAGATTTTCAGCTTGGGAATTTGCCTCCTCTGGGTTTTCCTGTTCCTCCTCTAAGTTATCAGCCACATTAGAATTCTTTTTTTAGATTTTTTTTGCTGGGAATG
The DNA here is from genome assembly GCA_021461705.1 of Cryptotis parvus. Classification (NCBI taxonomy): domain Eukaryota; kingdom Metazoa; phylum Chordata; class Mammalia; order Eulipotyphla; family Soricidae; genus Cryptotis; species Cryptotis parvus. Next base: position 7,032 of record JAJIBD010021483.1, read on the forward strand.
TATACACCTTTTTCAAGTCTACAGTTTTTGGGGCGTGTTTGTGAGCGGCTTTTAGTTGGTTCACGCCTCAGTATTGGGTATGCGCTAGGTCCTGATTGATAAGTTATGAAATCAGAAATCTCCCTGCGTAACACATCCATTTCTTGGTTTAAGTTTTCAAGTTTCCTATATGTTTCTTCCTTTTGTTCTTTCAATCTTATGTGTAACTTCCAAACCTCCTCTTTCTGTCCATCTATTCTATCTCTCTGTCTGTCAATTTCTTCCTCTAAGATAATGCTGATTTTATCGATATCCTTCTTCTGCTCTTCAAACTTTACTTCAAATTTTAAATCCTGTTTAATAATTTTACTTTCCTGTTCTTCTAACTTGAATTTAAATCCTGTTCTTCTAATTTTTTCTTTGAATTTTAAATCCTGTTCTTCTAATTTTTCCTTGAATTTTAAATCCTGTTCTTCTAATTTTTCCTCAAATTTTAAAATCTGGTTAATAATTTTACTTTCCTGTTCTTCTAATTTCTTTTCAAATTTTAAACTCTGTTTAATAATTCTGTCCTCAAGCTTTAAGACCAGTCTACCTGTAGCTTTATGATCCTCACTTATTTCTTCAATCGCTGAGTAAACCTCGTCCCTTAAGATTGCATTCAATTTATTACTTTCTTCCCTCTCTCTATTAAACATTGTCCTTACGCAAGAGTACAGTTTAAAAATCGCAAGGACCCAGATGATTTGTGAAAAGATAGAGTAGTTCTCAGAAAGGAACTTTATAGACTGGGCTATGTATGGTTCTGAGCCAATAAAAGATACAATGTATCTATACCATGAGATATCCATCATTTTACTCACGGTTCGGAGGCAGATGATCTCTGTCCGATGATAATTAGACCAGGCGATGTTCGTGGTGCCCACACCAGGGGCGCCAAATGTCGGGGCGCTCCGCCGAGGTCCCCGACAGTGCCGGGAAGCGAGTTCCCTTCTACCTCCGAAGCCGGCGAGGAATGGATGAACACTCAGGAATCCGATGCGGTTTTAAAAGACTTTACTTATCACAGGTTCAGGCATACAAATCAGCAAAAGGAAAAACCCGATGCTTAGGATTCCAGGCTAGAACCCCAGCCACGTGTAGGCCAAGATGGCGACCACCACGTGTAGAAACTTCCAAGGGAATAAACGCTCACAAGGCGAGATCCCACCGGGAAGAAGAAGCCCGGGAGGCGGGGAACCGGCAAGTTTATACCCCCCCCCAACTCAGACCTTCCTCCCATTGTTATGGAAAGCAGGGGAGGGTCCAATGCCCTCAGGTAACCCCTCCCTGCATCTCACCTAGGGCCTTTACTGTGCTAATGTTTTTGAGCCGGGGGAAGGCCTTTGGAAATGTAGAGAAGGGGGTTTCTGAGATGGCATGTCCACTGTACCAAAGGTCAACACCAATGCCAGTTAAATATTTCTCCAAGCCTTCACAAGTCTCCTCTACTTCATTGTAGTTTTATATTTTATCAGGGAGCCATGCTTGTTTGTTTGGAAGCAAACAGCATTTCTCTCTGGTCTAATTACTTAGGTGTCCTTACGTGGCCAGGCTAATATGCTGGTAAGATCTAGCTAGTCCCACGATGATTGTGATAGCATGGGAGAATATTTATACCAGCTAGTACAGCATACATGGTCGGATAAACTGCCACATTTAGACTACCCCCTTATCTACGGAGTGATCTGCGGGGGGCAATCCAGAGCAGATGCAGCGGCCCTTAGGAGTCCTGCAACACTCATTGTTACTTTTTGTTATATTTTCCTGTAAAATTAAAAACATTAAGAAAGTTTGGGCATTGTGACTTATAATATTGCCAATTATAAGGTTTTATGCATACAGTGTTCCAACTCCACACCCTCTTCCAGGGTATTCCTTTTCTCAGTTCATCCTCCATACCCCTAACAGGGTTAACTAAGTTCTTTCTTGTACTAAAATGTGTTTTTTGAATTTCATATGCATGTAGACAATGTATACACTCAAACTTTATTTTGCCATTCAGCATTCTGTTAGAAGTACACTACTTAGATGGGAGCAGGTGTAACAATATGTATTTTTTCTTTATAAAAAAGGACAAATATAGAATGACTGCATTCATTAATGAGATACAAATATATACCAATGTTCTACTAATTTTTGGGAAATGGTAATGCCAGACTAGAACTGAGCATTGAATGAACACAAAAGCAGTTTACATGATAATTCCTAAATATCTGTAAGGCAAGTCACAATGTGTAAGAGAAGAGGAGAGAGAGAGAGAGAGAGAGAGAGAGAGAGAGAGAGAGAGAGAGAGAGAGAGAGAGAGAGAGAGAGGGAGAAAGAGAGAAGAAAAGGAAAAAGTGCCTGCTATAGAGGCTGGGTTGGGGTGGGGGGGGGAATTTTGGGACATGGTGGTGGGAATAGGGCACTGGTAGAGGGATGGGTGGTGCTGGAACAATGTATGACTGAAACCCAATCATGAACATCTTTGTAATTGTATATCATATGGTGGCCATTTGTCACTTGTCTTCCCATTGTTCATCAATTTGCTCAAGTGGCACCAGTAACGTCTCCATTTGTTGGGAATGAGGTCATTATTATTACTATTTTTGGCATATTGAATACACCACGGGTAGCTTGCCAGGCTCTGCCATGGTTCTGGGGTTCTTCCCAGGGGGCCCAGTCTTTTTCTGTGTCAGACCATCAGACATCCAGGGCCTATGGAGCAGAGCCCTGGATGTATGATGATCTAATAAAAATAATTTTTTTTAAATTTATAAATAAAAATTTTAATAAAAATACTAAAAAATAAAAAGAATTCAACTTTTCGTATCTTACTTCCCTAAGCATAGAACAGTATGGGGGCATTATAGACCTCCAAGTCAGAGGGTCAGGCACCTGCTGGCTGCTTGTTCCATGTTAATTTCTCTGGTCTTTTTGTTAACGGAGCTTTGATGTTTGTTTTGGCGCTTTTGTCGCCTACATGGTTCAGGAGTTAGTGACCTCATCTGGATCGGTCTTGACTATCAGGAAGGCACTGGAAGATATGATCCTTACATGCCATATCTAGAACTGTAACTGTGGGTGGTAGAACCAAGTTATAAAAAAACCTAGGATGACACCGGTGAGCCACTAAACCAGTGAACCTAAGCAGTGAACCAGTAAACACCTTTAGACTTTTAAATACATTTAAAATTTAAAATGACATTTAAAATGACATTGGTGAGCCACTAAACCAGTAAACCTAGCCAGTAAACCAGTAAACACCTTTAAACTTTTAAGTGCATTTAAGTTGGAGCTTCTATATTCAATGACATCAAAAAAAGTAAGGTCACATTTCGACATTCAAAGTCAGAGTATGTGGTAAGCTAAGGATGTTACAAGTCAGACTTGAGACATTTTTTTTTTTTTTTTTTTTTTTTGCTTTTTGGGTCACACCTGGCAATGCTCAGTGGTTTTTCCAGGCTCTGCACTCAGGAATTACTCCGGCGGTGCTCGTTGGACCATATGGGATGCCGGGAGATTCAACCGGACCGGTTTGGGCTGGCGCCGTGCAAGGCAAGCGCCCTACCCGCTGAGCTATCGCTCCAGCCCCAGACTTGGAGACATTTTCAGTTCTCTGGTTCCTGTCACTGTCTGCTACCCCTGTCCCCTATCCTACAGAATATTGACACCTGAATCTGGAAGATTTAGATTCTACTTATTTTCTCTACTTGCATGAGAACATGAGCTACTCCTGCTAACCCCCTACACTTTAAGTGGCAGTGAGAAGAAAGAGTATGTCTTAGGGACAGTAAAAGGAAAAGCTACATCTTTGTGGAATTGTGTGGGAAGGATGAAGAGCAGGGAGAAGAGGGAGGGGAGGCAGCAGGGAAAGAAGGAGTGGGATGCTGTGAGGGAAAAAAAAGAGTCAGCCATGCATTTCTTGAGGTTCTTTCCCAATCAAAATTCCGTTTGTGGAGTACTGGAGGTACCGACACTCTTCAGGGTAATTTGAGCAGAAAGGGAGATTGCTACCTCTTCTCCCTGTGACCATAGCCAGAGAGATAAATAGTGCAAGGTCGTTATACAAAAGAGCAGGTAGCTGAGATTAGTTATTTGGAGTAATTTCAGTGCAGCACAGATCTCAAGTAAGCGCCACTAGACTTGCTATACTCCAGGAAAGACAGAGGCAGGAAGGGCTATTTGACAATGGGCTGGGTAGGGGACTGACTGATGCTCTGAATTCTTTAATAGTGAGCTCTAGGTTGGGTTTTCCAGGTATTCCTAACACACCCTTAAAAGAGAACGAACCTTTTATGTTGCAGTCAGGAGAGTCTATCTCTCTTCTCCTCTTAATGACACCACTTCTCAAGTGAATGGGAAGTTTTTTTTTTGTGGGGGAGGAAGGTGTTTTAACATAGTCTTTATAACTGCAGCTTTTAATTAATCCCAAGCAGTGTGCATTTCAGTTAATATATCGTGTGTTGACAAGCATATTTTGAACTGACATATTTTTTTTGCATTATGGTTTATTTCTTGAATGAGATTTATGCAATGAGTTTTCTAATTCCAACAAAATAGTCATTCTGGCTTTACGCCAAACTGTCCTCCCCCAGAACTCACTCCTCATTTACACGGCTTATTTGCACCAGCATATCATTTTACAGTTGTTCATCACCTTCTTTAGCATTTAAGTTGCTAACTATGTTTCTACTATAATAAGTAAAAAGCATTTGCTTACTTCTAATGTGTGTTTCTTTGATTATTGGGTCAATGAAGTTTTAAAGAAATTCAATTTCCTCAGTAATGATTATTTAATGGTCATAATTTATTATTTCCTTGCTTGCAATATACAAGATTTGTTACCTTTTGAAAGTCAAAAGGAAAATATTTGCTTACTCCAGAGTAAACTAGTTTCATAGACTCAATCCTCAGCCCTGGGCTCCTGGTGGGAGACATTAAGAAGCAGGACAAAGGCCAGGCAGAGCCCTTCTTGCCCTGCATGCAAAGGTGCAAGGATCAACCCCCAGGTGGGTATTGCTATTCGGTAACCTGTGGCACTAGTTTGGGGAAGCTCCATCCACAGTCTTAGACCATGTTTCTATCCTGTGGTGTCCTCGTAACATGACTGCATTCTCAATTACAAGCTTCTTGCCCACCACCTGAAAGAAGGGAGTTTTACAAAACAAACAGTATAACCTCTTCCTCTTGAACAACCTCCCAGCAGACAATATTGTCAAATTTCCTTTCTTTGATCTCTTTTTCCTTTGCTTGCTCACCCTCAATGAATATGTCCCAGCAGGTGCGGGCTGCTTCTCTGACCTGCCCGGCAGGTGTGCTGGGCCCTGCTCCTCTCATCACATTGCCCCACACTGTGCCTGAGGTTCCTGTCATCCACACACTGTCTCCCACTCTCTTTTGGAAGTCAGTTCCTGAGGATTATACAGAGGGTCGGAAGGAAGGCTGAGACCTCCAGCCTAACCGTGCCATTCTCTGCTTTTCACAAATAGTGGGATGTGACTTGTCCCCCACTGACCTCAGGGACCCAGAGATCATTCTTGGATCTTGTCGAGGATAGGACTATTTCTGTCAGAGCTTGTCCTCTGCACAGGCTGCTCCTAGATACTCCTGGAGCAGGTCTGCTTTGGGAAGGGGCTTCTGTTTCTCCAGGGAGTCAGTCTGTCCTGCACAATCAGTAGTCTAAGTCTTTTATCTAGTGATGCTGGACAACATATGTGCATAATGTTAGGGTTCTTCTGAGCTGGAAAAAAATTCCAAGAGAATCTTATGATATTAAGGAGGAAATTGAGAACAGAAGGAAAAAGAACTTACCTCCACCAAAGTTATCTTTTCTATTGTTATGGTTGTGATTCCCAGTGCAGGGGACATGGGGTGCCGGGGCTGGAACCCAGGGGCTCACAGATGAAAGGCATTTACTTTGTTTCTTGAGTCACTTCCCTGATCAAACAAATTACTTAATTAGGTGTATTTAGGATCTTCCTTTGTTACCCCCACCCTCACCTTTTACAGAATTGAATTTGCATAACCTTGTAGTTGGTAGTTTTTATTTTATTACTTTTTTAATATATCACTGTGGGTTAGACAATTACAAAACAGTTCATGATTTCATTTCAGTCATACAATGTTGCAGCATCCATCCCTCCACAAGTGCCCATTTCCTACCATCAACGTTCCCCTGTTTCCCTCTCCCACCCACCCAACCCTGACTACCTCTATGACACTCTTTCCTCTCTCTCTCTCTTTGTTTCTCTCTCTGTGTCTCTCTCTCTCTCTTTGTCTTCTTTTTTCACATTGTGGGTTTCAAATATATATATATATATATATATATATATATATATATATATTAAGGGGTTATCATGCTTATACCTTTACTTTCAATACTCAGTTCTAGTGTAGCATTACCATTTAGTTGGTAGTTTTAAAAAATGAATTTGCCCTTAAGATATCATTGTTTTATAACATGGTATACTTTTGAGGGGATATGGCTTTATAATTTGTCATCTGTTTAAAATGGCATCATAATTTCCTTAAAAATATGTTTTAATCAATAACCATGTAATTGAG
>JAJIBD010021484.1:0-142939 GCA_021461705.1 Cryptotis parvus
AGCCCTCAATGAGAAAATGAAAAGGGAAGACTGGATGAGAAGATTAACTACACCTGCCCTTTCCTGCAAACCACCACACCTCCTGTCCAGGAAGCAATCAATGAGGGCTGGGCACGAGTTATGGCAATGGCAATGAACCCTAGCATTTGATTTCTCTCTTGGACACTTTGTGAGCCGGGGAGGCACTGCTCATAATTATGCCAGGACAACGGGCGTAAATCAAGGTGGTTCTGGACAACAGGGACATGAGATCTGCCTTAAATAAGGGGGACAGGATAGATAAGAGCCCTCGAAGAGGCAGAGTAGAGTGGACCCGGGAAGTAATTGACAGTGAAGGTAAGTCAGGAGCAATTTCTTGTGTGGGAAGCAGAGCTGAAGCTGTGACTGCAGCAGGTCTGTATCAGGGAAAGAGGTCAGACTTGATTTGAACCTGCCGATTCTTTACAGAGCCTTTCTTTGCTGGAAAGGAAAAGCGGCAGCAGGGATTTCCCCTGTGATCCTGTAACATTGTTGTAGAGACACTCTAGGACATATGACTTCGGCTGAGCCTGTGATGTTTGTTCGGCTCTGTGAGAGTCCCTCAAGGGTAAAAACTCATTGTTTAACAAAGGACAGAAACATTTCTTATCAGCATTCCATAGCTGATCTCTTGAGAAGATTATAGCTGGGGGGAGAGGAGTAGCTAATAAAACACTTGAAAGGCACTAATGCCTCTAAAATTCAGCATTAGAGACACAGAACTGGAAGGACTTTCTAGAGGTCATTTCAAGCGAGTGACATGGTGCCAGCCAGTAGCCCCCATTGTGAGTTGCCAGGAGCACAGAGATGCCCAAGCAAGTCTCAGAGTTCACGCAAGAAGATGCTTTCTCCTGCATTCTGCACTTTGGCTTGACAGTCTTGGGAGGTTTTAGCTCACAGAATAACTAGTCTTTTAAATACATACAGCCGGACATGGGAATTTAGGGTTTTTTGTTTGTTTTATTTTGTTTTGGGGTGTTCAGGGCTCACTCTTTGCTCTCTGCTTAGGGATCCCTCCTGTGGGTGCTTGGAGGATCATGTGGGTGCTTTAGATCAATCCCAGGGTGAGTCTTGTGCAAGGCAAGCACTCTACTGGCTGTACTCTCAACCTTGGGAAATTTAGACTTAAACGTACCAGCCTCACTATGTTATATGTGTCATGTGAACTTATTAAATTAGGAGCTCTATTTCCTGGCTTAAAATTCATGATTTTACCCTTTAGCTTTGAATGAACACAAGACTTTTACACTTCTATTCCCTTCTACAGAAAGTTAGAGAGTATTTGCTTTTTTGAGACAACAAAAGAGGAAGAAAGTTCTTTGAGTGATTCCGTAATCAGGCTCTGTCCTCTTTAGCTCTGGGGAAAACGATGTGATCATTTGATGGGAAATGATGCAGTACCCTCATATTCATCTTCCGGTAGCCTGATTCCATCACTCATGTTGGCAAAGGAGAAAACTAAAAAGAAAGAAAAAATGTCTCCACCTTGGAGGACCTGTACTAAGAAGCCTAGAAGAATACCAAGCAGGACAGTACACTCTTCAGGGAAAACGTGGTCCAGTTCCAACTTAACTGGGGTAGAAGTTGGTTCTCAGGGAAGAGCTCTGTGTGTGTGTGTGTGTGTGTGTGTGTGTGTGTGTGTGTGTGTGTGTGTGTGTGTGTGTGTGTGTGTGTGTGTGTGTGTGAAGGTTGGCGAGACTGCTTACCTCGAGAACCTCCACTCTGCTCTTCTGAAGAGTTGATCCGCCAGGGTGTTAAGATGTTGAGTAACAAATTTTCTTTCACAAATGCCATTTTTTTGAAACAAGCTCATTAAGGGATTAGAATAACAGCATTCCTTACACGGATGAGCAAGCTTCTCTTTTTAAAAGCTGATAACCAAGTGACAGTCCTGTGGCTTTATCTCCTCCTTCGACGTATTGAGCTACCTGGTAGGCTCTGAGCTGAATAATGAGCTCATTCCAGTATTGTCACCGCTAAGAGCTGTCAGCTTCACATTCCGAGCTCTTACCGCCTCTCTGCCTCCCTCGTTAGAGCCGGCTCATCATCACGGTAATGTTTAACAGCCATGCATGCTCTTCAAGGGAAAGGTCGCTGCAGCAGAGCAGAGGGAAGGCTGGAAAATTTTCAGTGTTTCTGCCTTTGGATTCTTGTGAGTGGAATTCTCCCAGAGGTCATCCGAGGAGGGAGCCCTGTGCCGTTTAGAGAAAGTGTGGTTTGAACTTTTCCCTAAAGTTCAAAAGGGGAGATGTTTGTCCTCCTGCTGCTGAAGCCTGGGGTCTAGAAGTTCATGAGATGCGAGGGTGAATGGCTGGGAAGTCAAGGCCTTCAGGGGTCCCCAGCGACAGTGTTTCAGCAGGACTCGTGATGTGGTGCGTCACTCAAGAGAGAGGAGAGAGGATTCGACTTTAGTGTCCCTTTGGCCCTTGTGAACTTTCTCATGCTCTGTGTGTGGTCTCAGGTCTTAGGAATTCAGGGGCAGCTAGCAGAGGGCTGAAGAGTTTAGTGGAAGCTTGAGCAGCTGCCAAGGTGGGGTGGCTGAGTAGTCGGCACCTGTGAGGTGCCCAGATAGGTGGGGGAGTGTAGTGTCAGGAAGCGCTTGGTGGGTGCAGTGGGAAAAACCTACCACCTCTTCCATCAACATCAGAGTCCCTGCCTGCTCCTTAGTCAGTCGGCGGGCTCCGCATGGAGAGGCACAGCCAAGCACATCTCTTAGAAACCATCTTACTAAATTGTTCTTGGTCACATTCTTAGTTTGACTGGGGTGAGGGGTGGTACACGGGTGTTCCGGTGCTACTACTGACTTGGTGCTCAGGTCAAGGGACCATTCAAGTGCTGGAGATCAAACCCAGGCCACCTGCATTTAAGGTCTGTGCTCAGCTGATTGAGCTATTGATCCACTTCTGTGTCCTTTTTTCCCATTTTTGGTTTTGACCTCCCTGACAGTGCTAGGAGATCGAGGTGGTTCCAGCGACCGAATCTGGGCCTTCCATCTGCAGCACAGGTACTTAATCCTTGGAGTCATCTCTGAATTCAACACTTTTCCTGGCGGGTGTGACAGTCCTTCAGGCCTAGGGCCTGAGAATGTTCTGTGGTGCTGGGAATTACATAGGCTTCCCTAGTGCAGCTGGGGGCAGGGGTGCTTCAGAGCTACATGCAGCCATGTCCCAGAACTTGGGATGCTCAGGAGTCCATGTGATGCTGGGCATGGAACCCCAGCTGGGTGCATGCAAAGCTGGTGCCTCCCCAGTACTATCTTTCTAGCCCGTTCCAACATTCTTAGCGTGATTTTTGCATCCTCAAAAAGATGCTCCTTGGAGAATATGCAAAAGCTATCCTCAAGTATAAATGTATCAAACCAATTAGAAGAAATTAAATTGTTAATCTGGACCCGTCGGGGCAGCTCTGATCAATGAAGGGATTACGCCTAAATGAATGCTCCTTGGTAAGCACGCCAGCCTTCTTGTAGCTCTTAAGGCTTTAATCTGATTTGCTATCTCTAGTGACTTCAGCTCATCCCTTTCTTTGACCTCCTTATAGATCAGGCCAAAAGGCATCTGATTTCCTGGACGTGACAGACTCTAATGCTGGCACATGGAACTTCTCTCCAGGAGTCCGTAAAGCTGCAGAACATTTTCCTTAATCCCAAGAGACCATTGTTCTGCCTCCGTTCCTTCTCATTCTGGGAGTGATTTTTGCACCTGAAACCCAGACAATGGCGGCCCCTGCCGTGCATTGCCAAGTCTGTGCCACCTCCCATGTCCTCGGCATGATCAACTGTAGGAGCTGAGCTCCTCCCCGCTGCGCTCCCTGCTGTTCCCTTGGGTCCTTTGAGGTCACATTCTCCAAGTGCCTGTCCCCACCACGCTGAGGGCCCCCACAACACCTTGAGCTGGATTTACCCTCCTGAGGGTGCACTTTAACCCCAGTCCCCAGCCTTTCCCCTTCTCTCCATTCTGCTTTTTCCATGCCCTTCCTCGTTCCCTGGGGTTTTAAGGGAGAGGAAAAATAAACCCTGTGACTAGATGTCATTGGAATTTGGCTGTCAGAATCCAGTTTTCTTTTCTTGGGGTCTATTTTTAAAATTTCTCGGGCTCAGGGGGAACGCAAACCCTTCCCAGGGGCTGAGTCTCTCAGACCCCAGAGCATTCATGCTCATGTTTCAGGTTACCATTGATGTCTTTGGGAAGAATCTTCTAGAATTCTTCCAGAGACCACACACTTCAGGGCACATTATCCAGGGCATATGCTACATGTGAGTTCCACTGGGCTGTAACTAGACACTGAACTGGAGACCTCAGCCATAACGTAAAAACTCGCTGTAAAAACTGATATATTGGGCAGGAGAGACAGTACAGTGGCTAGGGCACTTGTAGTTCAATGAAGGGGGTGAGGCTGTGGCACCTCACTCAGGCCTTCGCATATTGCCGGGAGTGATCCCTGAGTAATAGAGCCAGGAGCAAGCTCTGAGTGTGACCTCAAACTAACTTCTCCTTCCATACACTCTCAATTGCTCATGAACAAATCAATGAGTGATATCTCTATATATCACCCACTTTTAAATTAGTTTTTAAAAACATTTTTTGGGGGCTAGACCCAGGGGTGCTCAGGACTTATTCCTGGCTCCGTGTTCAAGGGTCAGTCTCGGTGGGATCAGGGTACCATAGGTGGTACAGAGCTTAAAATTGTGTCAGTTGCATGCAAAGCAAACACTCTAAGCCCTACAGCCTCTCCAGCCATCATTGCCCATTTCTTAGATGCCGAAGATAACTTAGTTACATATACGTCTTTGTGTGTGTGTGTGTGTGTGTGTGTGTGTGTGTGTACACGTGGGGGAGGCTCCCTTCCCAAGTCATGTAAGGGGGTCCAGGGGTTCCTCTGGTTTTTGCAGAGCAGCTCTTGCAAATTAGTAACCCTTGTAACTGAGACCACTGGTTCCTCGCAGGGCCCGAGGACTTGCAGCTGCTCAGACGCTGCAGTGCTGAGGACACCCGTGTCCCGCCCAGCAATGCTGGGACCCTTAGGGCCATGTTCAGCAGTGCTTGGGGATCCCAGGATGCGCCCTGCCATGGTTGGGGGTGGGGGAGGTGGTGCTGGGGATTGAATCTGGCTCAGAGGCAGCCGTGAGTTTTTGCTGTCTCCTGGGCCTACATATACTTTCTTATAGCAGATTCCAGTACTTTCTAGCTGTATGACCTTGAGATAGTAACTGACCTCTTTGTGCCTCAGTTTTCTCATCTATAACACTGGGGTCATAGTGCTACCAACCTGACAAGGAGCACAGGGGAAAGTGACTGGCATAAAGCTGACCCAGTAAACATGCTTATTCAGTTACTTCCTGTGCTTGCTTTGGTGTTTTCACTGGATAACCAAACTGACTTTTTTTTTTGGGGGGGATGGGGTGGGGTGGGTGAGGGGAAAGTCTCCCAAGCAGGGCTTAGGAGACCCTGAGGATTCTCTGACAATTGCATACTGTTTCAGCTCCCCAATGGTGAAATTTTTTTTTTTCCTTTTTTGGGTCACACCCAGCAATGCTCAAGCATTACTCCTTGCTGTGAAATCAGGACTTACTCCTGGTGGTGCTTGGAGCACCATATGGGATGCCAGAGACTGAACCCAGGTCGGCCATGTGCAAGGCAAATGCCCTACCCACTGTCTGTGACTCCAGTCCCCAAGATATGTGTTTTAAGAGCCAGTTTTTCTCTTTCTCTAGCAAAGAGAGCATAAAGGCGCAGTGCCCAACAGGTCTGTTCTTTTAGCTTTCTGGTAGCACAAGTGATGGGCAATGATGAAGCAATCTGAAGTTATATGTGTAATGTGCATATAGTTCATTTATTGCATTTGCCAGGGATTGATAGGGCCTCACAAGGTTCATGCTCACAAGCAAGTGCTCTACCACTGAGCTACATCTGCAAGCACCAATCTGAAATCAATAATTCTATTTAAAGGAGATTCACAGCTAAGCCCTCTGCTCTGCAGTGCAGCACTGAACGAGAGACTGGTACAACTTTTCCAGAGAAAGGAATTTCCAGGAATCTCACAGGCCTTTCACACGCCACCTGCTGCAGAATTTGTCTGTTTTGAAAAAGGTGCCTGCAGATCTCAGCATAATGTGCTTAAAATTCAAATGTTCTCAATTTCAAATTTTCTTCCAGTGATTAATTTGATGGTGAATGTTGGGGGTAGGAAAAGAGTACCTAGGATCCAGGAGGTCCACAAAAGATCCAATAGAGAGCTGGGTTGTTCAATGGCTGGAGTGAATTCTTTGTGGAAGGCCCATGTTCCATCCCAGGCATAACATGTTCAGCATTGCTGGAAGCAACCCTGAGCACTGCTGTAAATGGTTAAAAATGAAAACAAAACCAAAAAAGCACAAAATAAACTAGGGCTGGAGGGATAGTACAACAGGTATGGTATAGCATGAGTCTGTCCATGTAGACAATCTGTGCTTGATCCCAGGCACTGCCAGGAGTGATCCCTGAGTGCAGAACCAGTAGTAATCCCTGAGAAATGCTGGGTGTGGCCCCAAAACCAAACCAAATCAAACCAAACAAACCAAAACCAAAGCAATAGATTATCTGGAAATGCACTAACATTTTGACTTAAACCATGAAAGGGTTGGCAGCACAATAGTTTTTTTTTTATTATTGCTTTACAAATAATACATGTGGTCATTTGGGTTACAGTCTGTCATGAATGTGGGTAGGTCACTATTCACAATAGTGAATAGTGAATAGGCAGAATCTGGAAACAAACCGAGTGCATGAGGACAGATGACTGGTTAATGAAATTATGGTACATCTACACAATGAAATACAAAGCAGTCATCAGGAAAAATGAAGTCATGAATTTGCTGTCAAATGAATTGACACGGAGAGTAGCATGCTGGGTGAAATGAGTCAGAAGGGGAAGGACAGACACAGAATGACTGCACTCATTTGTGGGATATAAAAAGCAGAGTATGAGATTAATACCCATGGGCAGTAGAAATGACGGTGAGGAGGACTGGTCCATGGTTGGAAGCTTGCCACAACTGAGGAGGAGGAGGAGAGCAGTTAGGATAGAGAAGGAACCACTATAATATTATTCCACTATAATAATGAGTTGGAAATGATCACACTGGACAAAAACTAAATGCTGAAAGTAGGTAAAGGGATACATATGATAATCTTTCAGGACAGCTACTACTACAAACCATAATGCCCAAAAGGAAAGAGACAGTGGCAGAGAGTGGGGTAGATGGGGGAAACTGGGGACACTGGTGGTAGGAAATGTACACTGGTGAAGGGACAGGTCCAGAGCCTTGTATGATCAAAACCCAGTCATGAGCAACTTTGTAACTATATATCTCATGGTGTTTTAATTTAAAAAGAGAAAGAAAAAGAAAGTGGACTGGAATGGATTCCTGCTTGTAACCTGCAGGGGAAGAATCCGCTTTCAAGGTCATTCAGGTTGTTGGCCATGGTTAATCCCAGCAGTGGGAGGACCTAGGTCCCTACCTTATGGCTACTGTCTACTGTCTGCACAGCACTTTGCCTCTTACCTGCCCTTTTTCAAGGCCAGTAAGTGTATGTTGATCCATTCTAACTTTCACAGGGGGCTTGGGATTGAATTGGGGTCAGCTGGATAATCTCCTTCTTAATTCAGTCAGTCAAATTATCAGTAATCATTTAATTATGTCTGGAGAATCTCTTGTTTTGTGAAGTTATGTAACTTTATTCATTGGATGGTAGCTTGCTTAATTAGTTTGGGACATTTTGGGCTGTTGGTGTAGAATGCTGCCTACTGTAGTATTTCCTGAAAGCAGCTCTTGATGGAAGCCAAGCTCTGTGATGGTCCCTCCCTACTTCCTGTGTGCCTGAGAACCTTGCCGTGTGTTGTCTCTGCCCTACTTCATATCAATGGACTTTTCCAGGTGACTCTAAGAGGGTCGTTGTCTCCCAGGACACTGATTTCTGGGGCTCATTTGTTGATTTTGTGTTTGAATCCAAAGAGTTCTAAGCACCCAGGGAGGAAGACTAGAAGAAAACAGAATCCAACAGAAATGTCTCCATTCTGCCTCAGTCTCCAAAGTTGTAGGCTCTAGTGTAGCAAATATATGAGAAGTTGCAGTTGTATTCGCAAACCAACCATTATCTCATTAAATAACTTCTTAGACCCTGATTTACCATCTATGGAAGATGTTTTGATAAAGAACATCTGGTGGTATTTTCAATTAAATATTGTATCACTGAACTTTGATTAAAAACGGATTTAAAATTTTAATAGCCCCTACTTTAGAAGATGGCTAAATGCAAAAAAGAAAAATGTCACTTATTTAAATTGTTATTCACCTTACTTTAGTTGCTCTATTTTCACCAGATTCTCATTAATGACTGCTAAACCCCACACAATTTTGGGTGCAATAAATCTAGATGCATAAATAAGATTACCATTCCAATACTGCTGTTCTCACTCTTTTTACTATTGATACCTCATTTTATTTTTATGTTTTAATTAAATTGAGTATATTTTATGTTTCAGTTTGCTTTAAAACAACTGCAGTGCATATAATTGACACTATTTCATTCTTGTTAGAAAGTGCTGAGTTGAATTAAACATTCAAGTTTCATTTCCTTTTACATTTAATCGTGGGAAAAATCTAAGGCAGAAATAATACAAACTGTATTTCTTTTCCAAGTTGCTCTGGTAGGTGAAAATAACTAACTACCCAGTAAGTACTAATAAAGAATGAAATGAAATCTTTATTGTTAGCATAACTCTTATCTCTATAAAATAGATATTTGATGATATAAGGTAATTTGGCTTAGTAATTTGTCCCAAAATGGTATGTAACAAATCGTACACACCTTATTGCTATTTTATGTATTCCATATAAAGCTTATATAAATCTTTGGTACCATATGTTTTCAAAATTTAGTTATCACAATTTACAGTACAAAAATTTATTTACCACTATCTGCAATATTAGCAGTACTGTTTCGATCTGGGTGTGGCGCCCTTCACCCACCACCAGAGTGTCAGCATCTGTCTGCCCCTGCCTCAGGTCCTCCCTCGCCCCTCTTGTTCCTTTAGACTCCTCACAGTAGAGGAGAATCCAATATTTATCCTCTTCTTTTGACTCACGTGATCCCCTCCACCTCTAGCCAAGTAGCAACAAACTGCATGGTTTTTCCTCACAGCTTAGTAGTATTCTATTTGTATATAACCAGCTTTTTAAAAATATTTTATTATTTCACCATGAGATTAACAATTACAAAGATGTTCATGTTGGGTTTTGGTCATACAGTGTTCCAGCACCTCTTCACCAGTGTCCATTTCCCACCACCAATGTCCCCAATTCCTCCCCTCTTCCCTAGTCTGCCTCTATGGCAGGTTCTGTTCTTGGATGCTTGAGTTATTTCCCTATCTTGCAAATGATCTGTAATGATCATAGGAGTGCCATTATTATTACTTTTGGAGTGAATAGTGAATGTTTTTGTACTCTTGAAAATAGATCAGCAATATTTTATTTTATATTTCTTCAGGCCAGAGTGAGAGACTATCTGAGTTCATCATATCCGCCAAGACCATTCATGGGAACTCACAGTTCCAGAAGGCTGAATCGAAATGTTAAACATGGGAATCCCCTGGTGGACAGTTCCACAATGAAATTGACCACATCATCTTCACTCAACAGTTTTGCCTGACCGATGTTGTTGTCCCAAAATTCCAAACAGGAACGGACCACTGTCTCCTTTGTGCAAAATTCTACTTCACGGCAGGGGAGAAAAGGCTGCAAAGTTTAAGAAGAGAACTCCCAGAATGACCACCAACTGGGAACTCTTTGGCACCATTTCGGCAACATGTGAAGATACCATCATTGATGACATCGATGAAGAATACAACCGACTGGTTCAGCACCTCCATGATTGTGCAAAGAATGCCGAGAGAGAGAAAGACACAAAAGGATGCCTGTCTTCAAAAACTCTCGCGCTCATTCACCAACGTGGCAAGGCGCGAGCCTCAGGTGACCAAATGCGCAAGCTTGCAAAGCAGTGCAGAGAAGCAATAAAGGAAGATCTCAAAGAGAGAAGAGCAGAAATACTGGAAGATGCAGCAGAAGCCGGGAAAAGCATTCACAATGCCCACCTGTCCTTCGCCAACTATAAGACCAAGATGACTGCCCTCCAACGTCCTGATGGATCTATCACAACTTCCAGAAAGTCAATGGAGAAAATTATCCATTGTCGGGGCGCTCGCCGGGGTCCCCGATAGTGCCGGGAAGCGAGTTCCCTTCTACCCTCGAAGCCGGCGAGGAATGGATGAACACTCAGGAATCCGATACAGTTTTAAAAGGCTTTACTTATCACAGGTTCAGGCATACAAATCAGCAAAAGGAAAAACCCGGTGCTTAGGATTCCAGGCTAGAACCCCAGCCACGTGTAGGCCAAGATGGCGACCACCACGCGTGTGAAACTTCCAAGGGGAATAAACGCTCACAAGGTGAGATCCCACCGGGAAGAAGAAGCCCGGGAGGCGGGGAACCGGCAAGTTTATACCCCCAGCAACTCAGACCTTCCTCCCATTGTTATGGGAAGCAGGGGAGGGTCCAATGCCCTCTGGTAGTCCCTCCCTGCATCTCACCTAGGGCCTTTACTGTGCTAATGTTTTGAGCCGGAATGCCTTTGAAATGTAGAGAAGGGGGTTTCTGAGATGGCAGGTCACTGTACCAAAGATCAACACCAATGCCAGTTAAATATTTCTCCAAGCCTTCACAAGTCTCCTCTACTTCATTGTAGTTTTATATTTTATCAGGGAGCCATGCTTGTTTGTTTGGAAGCAAACAGCATTTCTCTCTGGTCTAATTACTTAGGTGTCCTACGTGGCCAGGCTAATATGCTGGTAAGATCTAGCTAGTCCCCCGATGATTGTGATAGCATGGGAGAATATTTATACCAGCTAGTACAGCATACGTGGTCAGATAAACTGCCACATTTAGACTACCCCCTTATCTACAGAGTGATTTGCGGGAGGCAATCCAGAGCAGATGCAGCGGCCCTTAGGAGTCCTGCAACAATCCATGACTTCTACTCAGATCTCTTTTTTTTTTTTTTTTTTTTTTTTGCTATTTGGGTCACACCCGGCAATGCTCAGGGGGTTAGTCCTGGCTCTGCACTCAGGAATTACTCCTGGCGGTGCTCAGTCTAGTCCTGGCTCTGCACTCAGGAATTACTCCTGGCGGTGCTCAGGGGACCATATGGGATGCCGGGGATCGAACCCAGGCCGGCATAGGCTGGCAGCGTGCAAGGCAAACGCGCCTACCCGCTAGGCTATCTCTCCGGCCCCTACTCAGATCTCTTTAATAACTCCGTCCACCTGCCCACATACCAAATTCCACAGGAAGGATATGTCATCCCCAATGTTCTTCCTTCTGAAATCCAACATGCCATTTCGTCTGTAAAGAAGGGAACAACACTAGGCCCAGATAAAGTCAGACCCGAACAACTGAAAAATCTGCCTTCAGTACTCATCAATACACTGGCTCGGTTCTTCACACGCTACCTGTCTGAATGCAAGGTGCCCTCCCAATGGAAAACCAGCAGGACAGTTCTACTGTTCAAGAAGGGAGACATCCACGACATTGGCAACTATTGCCCCATCTGCCTATTGTCCGTCATCTACAAGCTGTTCACTCGAGTCATCCTGAACAGGATTGGCAGAACATTAGATGAAGGACAACCATGTGAGCAAGCTGGCTTCCGAAAAGGATTCAGCACAATCGACCATATCCACAAGGTAACCAAGCTCTTTGAAGTTTGTAGGGAGTTCAAGATGCCGCTCTATCTCACGTTCATTGATTTAAAAGAAGGCCTTTGATTCTGTGGAGACTGAAGCGGTCATTGAAGCCCTAGCCGAACAGGGAATTCAAACCCAATATATCAAGATCCTTTGTGAGATGTATTATGGATTCACCACCAGGATCTCACCATTCTACAAGGAAGTGATCATTGATGTCAAAAGAGGGGTTCGGCAGGGTGATTACCATTTCACCAAAACTCTTCAGTGCCACCCTTGAGAACATCATGCTGTCGGGAGCGCCGCGGGGTCCCTGACAGTGTCAGGACAGAAGTTCTCTTCTACCTTCAAGGATGCCGGGAGAACAGATGAAAACTCACGAGTCTGGTGCAGTTCCAAAAAGACTTTTAATAGTACAAAAGCTCTTCCACAACAATCCAATAAAATGAACAAACTCTAGCTCTGGTCTGAATTTAGACCATACAAAAGAGTCTAAGTCTCCCACCAAAGAGAGAGGATCTCACCCAAGCTGAGTCCTACCCAGAAGATGGAGCAAAAGGCCAAAGAGCAAAAAGCCAAAAGCCAAAAGGCTGAGGAGCCAAAAGCCACAGGAGCCAAAAAGCCAAAAGCTAAAAGGCCCAAAAGGTAAAAAGTGAAGTGAAGGGGCCTCAAGTCAGCCCCCTTATATACACCAAAGTAATCCAATCGGGAGGGTCATGTCAACAAAGAACTCTAAACAGAGTGTAGTGCCACACCCTATTGCAGGTATAAACAAAGGTTATGCCAAGGTCTAATCCTTTCTACCAACATTATCTCTTATGTAAAACACTGGAGAGAGAGAGAGGGCTGATATAAAGTAATACATCTTAACTTCATGAGCTTCATGTAATCTAGATGGTACCCACAGGTCCTTCTTATTATTATCTGCACCAGGGTGATTCTGAGTATCTTGTTCTTGTGTACTGAAAGGGTCACACTCGCCTGCGTAGAGCAAACTAGTATGATCCTTCCTATAGTCTTCCTATACCATTTTCCACTTCTGGACTTCCCTCTCATCAGAACTCCACCCAGCAGACCAGCCCATCACAGCCCGGCTTGCGTGGCGCAATAAATGCTTTATTTGGAGGTGTTTAAAAGAGTTTTCCTCCCGGCTCGACAAGCCTGGCAAAGCTTCTCGTGTTGTATATGATATGCCAAATTCCAGTAACAATTATATTAGGTCATTCCCATGACCTAATATAATGGTTTGAGGCTCTTTATGTTCCTGTAGCAAGCCGATGCCCCTGGCTCTACTGGCATGAGACAGGACATATGAAGATATTACTGGTGCCCGCTCTAGCAAATAGATGATCAACGGGAAGATCGTGATCGTGATCGTGATAGTCTCAGCGTAGGCAGGGTGGTAGTCTCCTGGTAAATTCTAACTGTCCCATGCTGGGTGCATTGGGTATAAAGAGGAGCTGTGCCCAATCTAGAAAACATAGACGTCTTAGTAGATGTATAAGCCAGAAGTTATTCAATCAAGGTGACTTCTGTAACTGCCACACCCTCTAGCAGTGTTTACATAGAAGAGAAGTCTCATTAGAATGAACCTTGACTTAAGTAGATTAAGCTGGGAGTGGGCAAAACAAAAAAACTCCCAGAATAGCTAAACCTGTCCTCCAACATCATGCAACAATTAGAATGGGAAGGAATGGAAGTGAAGATAGATGGTTGGCAACTAAACCACCTCTGCTTTGCTGATGACATCGTTCTAATAACACCAAACATTAGCCAAGCAGCACAAATGCTGGCTGACTTCTACCGAGAATGTGGAAAGATAGGTCTACAGCTGAATCTCAGCAAAACTATGTTCATGAGAAATGAACTAGTTCCAGAGGCCCCATTCACTCTCAATAAGCAAACATCTCTGAATACAGCAGTTATGTGTACCTAGGTCGGAAGTCAACATGATGAATGACCTAAAACCTGAGCTGTGCTGATGAAGAGAGCAGCATGGAACACCTACAAAAGCATCGAAGAAATAGCAAAAAAAAGACAAAGAACCTCTGGCTCCAGACACATCTCTTCGACTCCACCATTCTCCCTGCATTAACATACGCCTCAGAGACCTGGGCCCTCCGGAAAGCAGGATGATAATGCTATTTGGGTCTCCCAGAGAGGAATCGAAAGAGCTATACTTGGAATATCACACCTCACTCAAGTGAGATAAGGAATCCAGAATTTTGACCTCCATCGCTGTTCCAGAGTCAGGGACGCTGTCTCATTTGCCAAGGCATCGAAAATCAGATGGGCTGGACATGTGTCGGGGCGCTCCGCCGGGGTCCCCGACAGTGCCGGGAAGCGAAGTTCCCTTCTACCTCCGAAGCCGGGCGAGGAATGGATGGACACTCAGGAATCCGATGCGGTTTTAGAAGGCTTTACTTATCACAGGTTCAGGCATACAAATCAGCAAAAGGAAAAACCCGATGCTTAGGATTCCAGGCTAGAACCCCAGCCACGTGTAGGCCAAGATGGCGACCACCACGTGTAAAACTTCCAAGGGGAATAAACGCTCACAAGGCGAAATCCCACCGGGAAGAAGAAGCCCGGGAGAGCGGGAACCGGCAAGTTTATACCCCCAGCAACTCAGACCTTCCTCCCATTGTTATGGAAAGCAGGGAGGGTCCAATGCCCTTAGGTAGTCCCTCCCCTGCATCTCACCTAGGGCCTTTACTGTGCTAATGTTTTGAGCCGGAATGCCTTTGAAATGTAGAGAAGGGGGTTTCTGAGATGGCATGTCACTGTACCAAAGACCAACACCAATGCCAGTTAAATATTTCTCCAAGCCTTCACAAGTCTCCTCTACTTCATTGTAGTTTTATATTTTTATCAGGGAGCCATGCTTGTTTGTTTGGAAGCAAACAGCATTTCTCTCTGGTCTAATTACTTAGGTGTCCTTACGTGGCCAGGCTAATATGCTGGTAAGATCTAGCTAGTCCCACGATGATTGTGATAGCATGGGAGAATATTTATACCAGCTAGTACAGCATACATGGTCGGATAAACTGCCACATTTAGACTACCCCCTTATCTACAGAGTGATTTGCGGGAGGCAATCCAGAGCAGATGCAGCGGCCCTTAGGAGTCCTGCAACAGACATGTAATGCGATTTGGAGATGAACGCTGGACTACAGCCCTTACCTACTGGATCCCACAGGATGTCAAAAGATCATGTGGCCGCCAACCTACAAGATGGTCAGACTTCTGCATCAAGACCCAGAATGAACAGTTTGAGGCTCTTTGTATTCCTGAAGCAACCAGATGCCATTGGGCTACACTGGCATGTGATAGGGTCAAATGGAAATGTTACTGGCACCTGCTTGAGCAAATCGATGAATAAAGAGATGTCAAGTGATCATTTATTCAGACCATAATGTTTAGTACAATTTTGGCCAGGTAATGATAGCATGCCATGTTTCTATAGAGGAAAGTTCAGCAAATGTTTTTGGCAAGGAGCTGTATAAGAAATATTTTTAACCTTGTGGATTTGAACATATTGCAACCATACTACTGTGTTGTTGTAGCATTTATTTTATTTATTTTATTATTTTTATTTTTTGGCTTTTTTTTTGGGTCACACCAGTGTTGCTCAGGGGTTACTCCAGGCTCTGCACTCAGGAATTATTTCTCATGCCAGAGGAACCCTCACGCCATGAGGGCTGCCATTTTCCACATCTGGACTCCCCAGCTCATCAGAGCTCCACCCAGCAGAAAAGCTGATGTTTCCCTGTTTTGTGCGGTTCATCAATAAATGCATGAGATGAGAGGCAGCTACAAGAGTATCCCACCCACACAGCAGAGCCTGGCAAGCTACCCGTGTCATATTTGATATGCCAAATACCAGTAACAATTATAGACCTCATTCCCATGACCTGATAGAATGGTTTGAGGCTCTTTATGTTCCTGGAGTGAGCAGATGCCCTTGAACTACACTAGCATGTGACAGGACATGTGGAGATGTTACTGGTGCTCGCTCGAGCAAATCGATGAACAACGGGAAGACAAGTGATACAAGTGATACAAGTGCTAGGGGGACCAAACGGGATACTGGGGATTGACTCCAGATCGGCCGCTTGCAAGTCAAATGCTCTATCTGTTGCACTATCACTCTGGCCTTGTTGTAGCATTTAAACAGCTGTAGGGGATGTGTAAACACATGAATGTGCCTGTACTCCTATAAAATTTCGTTTATAAAAGTAGTGACTGGGCTGACTTTGACCCTGAGCATGGTTTGCTAACTCCTATCCTCAAGGATAATGACAAAGCACTGGTTAATGTTAAACTCCTGGAAAGAAAAACTTAAAAATTAGGTTATTATTCAGGACCAGAGCATTACTATGACAGTTGTATAGTTAGAACAGTAGGGAATGATCCCTGAGCATAGGTCCAGGAGTAAGTTCTGATTACTGTCCTCTCCCCCCCCCCAAACGACAATATATCTTTGTTATCATAGATAGTTTTTGATTCATATTTCAATAGTTTGTATTAAGTTTTGGGACCATACCTGGCTGTGCTCAGGGATTATTCCTGGCTTTATACTTAGGGGTCATTCATAGAGGTGCTTGGGGACCACCTGATTAGAGACCAAACTGGAGTTGGTCACATACAGGGCAAGTGCCTTACCTCTATACTCTCTTTTGGGCTTTACTTTTTTTAGCATACTTTTAGTCATTGTGATTGACAATACTCTTTTTTTTTTCTTTTTTGGGTCACACCCAGCAATGCTTAGGGATTACTCCTGACTGTGCTCAGGAATTACTCCTGGCCATTCTCGGGGACCATATGGGATGCTGGGGATCGAACCCGGGTCAGCCGTGTGCAAGGCAAACACCCTACCCACTGTGCTATCGCTCCGGCCCCTGACAATACTCTTAACATTAGGATTTTACACAGTGTTTCAACACCACAGCCTTACACTCTCAGAGTGGTAGTTTCCCTTCCACCATTGTCTCAGGGCCCTTCTTTTGCTTGTTGAGCTCACCTCTGCAGGCCAGCTTTCAGGTTCTTTTGGCCATTTGTTACTCCATTACTATATTCCTTATATCCCATGTATGAGAGATGCCATTCTGCATCTATACCTCTTTTACTGGCTGACCTTACTCAGCATAATCCCTCCAGTTCCAAACATCTTTTCTTATAGTGAGTAGTATTCCACTATGTATATGTACCATAGTTTCTTTATCCTGTGGCCTGTTTTGGACACTATGACTGTTCCAGATCTTAATTATTATGTGAATAGTGCTGCAATTATTGCAATTACCAGCAGAACCTTGCAGGAAGCCAGAGGAACCCCCCACACCATGTGGGCCACCATTTTCCACATCTGGACTCCCCAGGTCGTCAGCTGCACTCAGCAGAAGAGCTGATCACAAGCCCGGTTCATCAATAAATGCTTGAGATTAGAGGTGACTACAAGAGTATCCCACCCTCAGAAGGAAAGAAAGAGAGAGAGAGAAAGGGAAAGAAATAAAGAACCTGCCATGGAGGAGGGCTGGGGAGGGGGAGGGAACTGGGGACATTGGTGGTGGGAGGTGGGCACTGGTGGTGGGATGGGTGCTGGAACAATGTATGACCAAAACCCAATTATGAACTTTTTAATTGTATATCTTTGTAATTGTAAAAATAAAAAATTAAAAAAAAAGAGTATCCCACCCCTCATGGCAGAGCCCAGCAAGCTACCTGAGTCGTATTTGATATGCCAAATACCAGTAACAATTATAGACCTCATTCCCATGAGTGATGGAATGGTTTGAGACACTTTATGTTCCTGGAGTGAGCAGATGCCCTTGGGCTACACTAGCATGTGTCAGGATGTATGGAGATGTTACTGGTGCCCGCTTGAGCAAATCGATGATCAACGGGAAGACAAGAGATACAGGTGAAGTGCTGCAATGAACATAGGTCTGTAAATGTCTTCTCAGGATTGAATTTTTGAGTCTTTTTTCTTCTTTTTTTAAAAATTATTTTATTATGCCACTGTTAGATATACAATTACAAGATGTTCATGTTTGAATTTTGGTTCTACAGTGTTCCAACACCCATCCCTCCATCCCTGCCAATCTACCATCACCAATGCCCCCACCTCCCTTCCCTTCCCTCAGCCTGCCTCCAGCGGTTACTTCTGGCTCTGCATTCAGGAATTACGCCTAGTGGTGCTCAGGGGACCATATAGAATTCTAGGAATTGAATCTGGGTCGGCTGTGTACAAGATGAATGTCCTACCCACTGTACTAGCTCTCCGGCCCTGTTTGTGATCTTTTTTTAAAAATATGTGCCAGTATTACTGGAGTGAGGTAATATCTCATTGTGGGTTTCTTTTCTTTTTTTTTTTTGCTTTTTGGGTCACACCTGGCAATACTCACGGGTTACTCCTGGCTCTGCATTCAGGAATTACTCCTGGCTGTGCTCGGGGACCATATGGGATGCCGGGATCGAACCCGGGCCGGCACAGGCCAGCTGCGCGCAAGGCAAACGCCCTACCCTCTGGGCTATCGCTCCGCCCCCTCATTGTGGTTTTGATCTGTGTTTTCCCTGCTAGTGATACAGAGCAATGTTTTTCATGCATTTATTGACCATCTGGATGTCTTCTCTGAGGAAGTTTCTGTTTATCTCTTCTCTCCATTTTAAGAATGGTTTATTTTTTCCTTATTAAATTTTACAAGTGATTTACATATCTGGGCTATTAACTTTTTGTCATATGAGTGGTGGTCAGATATTCTCCCTGGTCTGTGAAATATCTTTTTTTTTTTTTTTTTGCATTTTTGGGTCAGACCCGGCAATGTTCAGGGGTTTCTCCTGGCTCTGCACTCAGGAATTACTCCTGGTGGTGCTCGGGGGGACCATATGGGGTGCTGGGGATCGAACCTGGGCTGGCACAGACCGCCGCGCAAGGCAAACACCCTACCTGCTGGACTATTGCTCCAGCCCTGAGATATCTTTATTTTCTTTGGTCATCATTTACTTTGGATACAGAAATTTCTTAGTTTGATGTCATCCCATTTTGTTTATTGTTCTTTCTGTTTTCTTGCTCAATAGCATTAAATTATTGAAGATATGTCTAGATTGAATATTACGAAGGACTCTGTCTTTGTTTTTCTAAATATGTTTATGTATTCAGGTCTGATATTGAGGTCTCTAATCCATTTTTAATTGACTTTTGTCTGTGGTGTGAAATGAGGACCTGTATGTAAAGACATGTGGTTGACCAATTTTCGCAGTGCCGTTTGTTGGAGGTCTTCCTTTCTCCACTTCATACTCTTATCGCCTTTGTCAAAGATTAGATGACATTTACTTGAGGGTTTATCTCTGGGCTCTCAATTCAATTCCATTGGTTTGAGAATATAAACTTATTCCAGTATTGTCTTGATTACTCTATCTTTGTAGTATAATTTAAGCAATGGGAAAAAAAAAGCCTTCTATCTTTTTATTTTTTTCCCTAGAGTGGCTTTGGCTATCCTGGTGGTTTTATTACTTTATATACATTTTAGCAGCATATGGTCTATGTTTTTAAAGAATACCATGGTTATTTTTATAGGAATTGCACTGGATCTGTAGGATTGTGGTAGGACTACCATTTTGACAATATTAATCCTTCCAATATACTGAAGAGGAGAAGTCTTTCCATTGTCTTCTTTCATTCTTTTAACAGTGAATTTTAATTTTTATATGTCCTCCACATCTTCCATTAAACTGATTCCCAAGTACTTGATTTTTCTTTTTGAGTAAAATTGTGAATGGGATTGTTTCTTTTGTTTCGCTCTCTTTATTTTATTATTTGTATATAGGAATGTCACAGATATTGAAGCCTGCCACATTACTGTACAGAGTTATTGTTTTAGGAGAATGTTTTTTGGTAGACTTTTAAATCTTTCAGTATAGTATCATGTCATCTGCAAATATGATAGTTTGACTTTTTTCTTTTCCAATTGGAATGCCCTTAATATTGCTTTCTTGCATAACTACTATGACCAGGAATTCTGATATATTGAGAGTGGAAACCTTGTCTTATGCTTGATCTTAAGGGAAAGGCTTTCAATATTTCTCTGTTGAGTTCGGTGTTAGCTGTGGGCTAAGTGAATGGAACTAGGAGTAAGCTGCTGTTAGCATGAAGTTCCTGAAGGACTGCCAGATCTAGCCCTGAGTCTGTGCGTTCACTGCAGGAGGTTTGAGTTTATGCCCTGTGAAGTGTGTGTACGGTAGACAGTTATCACCATGGTTCTTGCAAATCAAAGAAGCATTCAACCTGCAGGCAGAGACAGGAGGTCCACTTGGCTGGTGCTCACCTGCAGAGCATAATCCCTGAGAAGCCATGGGCTGGCAACCGGGAGGGGGGGAAGAAGGTTCAGAGAACTTGTGATGGGAGGTGGAACTTGTGCCCCTCTGTCGGGGAGCCAATGGGGTCCCCAATAATACCAGGAAGCGAGTTCCCTTCTACCTCCGAAGCCGGCGGGGAATGGATGAAAACTCAGGAATCCGATGCAGTTTTAAAAGGCACAGGTTCTGATATACAATCCAAGAACAGCAAAAACTCAGGACTCTGGGTTCCCTGCTAGGCCCCAGCCACGTGTAGGCCAAGATGGCTGCCACCACGTGTTGAAGCACAACAGAGAACAGAGAGGACGGGAGAGAGGAAAACGCCAAGGGAAGCCAAGATGGCAAAAAGGTCCCTTCTTCTTATCCTAGCTTCTGAAACCTGCCAAAATCTTCCAGCCCAGCCCATTGTGGGTTGGGCTATCTAGAGATGTAGCCAGGTAAATGACCCCTTTGAAATGTAGATCTTTTTTTTTTTTTTTTTTTTTGCTTTTTTGGGTCACACCCGGCAATGCTCAGGGGTTACTCCTGGCTCTGCACTCAGGAATTACTCCTGGCGGTGCTCGGGGGACCATATGGGATGCCGGGGATCGAACCCTGGCCGGCATGAGCCGGCCGCGTGCAAGGCAAACGCCCTACCCGCTGGGCTATCGCTCCGGCCCCCTGAAATGTAGATCTTTAGTTGAGCCTTTGATTCAAGTTTCACAAAAGCCAGAACTGATTTCCAGAGGCAAAATCTTCCTAGCAGAGAGAGGAGGGGCTGCATCTCTGAACCAGAAAGCAGTTAAGAATGTAATTTGTAGGAAATGGCATTAATAATTTTTACTATGAATATATAGCTAGCAGATCCCAGATCTGGATCCCACTAAGGTCCAAAATCTATCAAAATAATTCACTTTGGCATTATCTTTAGAGTCAGAGACATATTAGTTTGCCCGGAGATGCACTGGCATGTCTCTTAACTAGGAGAATTGATTACATTATGGTTGATCCAACGTGCTGAAGTACTCTTGGGATATCTACATGCAGGGACCCATGGGGACAGAATATTGATCTGGGGTAGCGAGATTCATGATAAAAGTATTTACACTGTATAAAATTATGAAATCAGTCCAATTCTGCCCTAACTCCCATTGTGTCTGCTCCAGAGAGTCCCCAAAGGCAGGGACCAGCTCTCCATATAAGCTAAGTTTAGCTGGAGGCTAAGGTTCAGTAGGGCGAGTCACCCAACACCCCTCATGAAGAAATAGTATGGTAGAGTGTGACCTCTGTCCTGCAGGCAAAGCTGAGTTGTCCAGCTGGCCAATGACCAGCCAGGATCCAAGTGCACAGCTCCCAGAGGTGGCTGGGCTGGGCAGGAGGGAGCAAGATGCATCAGCTAAAAAGAAGCTGCGAAGGGTGGTGCATAAAAGAGGGCCAGTTAGGGGGGTGGGTGGGGTCGGGGGAGCCTGGTGGTTTCCCAGCGGGGCTGCGATTGTGTGAAGCAGGTGCAGAAGAGATGCCTGTTAGCTTCTGTGGCCAGTACCCTCACCCCTTCTTCTGCTCCTGGCATGGTCCAAGCTGAGTAGGTGGA
This sequence comes from Cryptotis parvus, assembly GCA_021461705.1. Taxonomy (NCBI): domain Eukaryota; kingdom Metazoa; phylum Chordata; class Mammalia; order Eulipotyphla; family Soricidae; genus Cryptotis; species Cryptotis parvus. Next base: position 21,722 of record JAJIBD010021484.1, read on the forward strand.
GTGACAGGTGCCAGCTGCTCCAGGGAGGATCTCCAGAGGAAGGGATGGATGCCCCAGTTTCTCTTAATCAGTTGATTTCCACATTGGAACTTCCACCCCCACATCTCGTATTAGAGGAGAAATGTGAGCCTAGTAACATTTCCCCAAGTCTAAATTAAATCAGTAAATAATTATCCCCACTCGAATGTGCTTTATTTCTCTTCTCTAGTGGTTTAGATTAAAACTACCGCATGTTTATTTTACACACAAACTTGGCTTAAGCCAGGGCAGAATTTGCAAGCTCTCAGCCTCATACTGTTGAGTTGCAGATGTAGCTCCAGCTTTGCATAGGGAAAGGGTTAAGAACAGTGGAAAAAAAGGCAGCGAGTGTTTTGTTCAAGAAATTGGGAACTGGATACTATTACCCAGTTTTGTAATAGAGAAGAAGATATTTCTCCTGTGTTTTGTGCCTGATGATGGGGGGTTTTGTTTTCCTTCCAGCGAGGCTGGTGCCCAGCAGAGCTACGTCTCTCGGAGGGAGGAAGGTCGCCTGGCCTGGCTCTCCCATGGTGGTTTTATTCCTTCTGACAGGAGTGTGTCTGGGAGATGGGAGATAAACCTTTCCACATTCCTGGGATGTTCCCACAGTGCCTTTCCGCCGCTGCTTTCGGTTTCATTTCACGGCAGTGTAGGGAAGCTGGAGCTCATTGCCGTCTGCCCACACGCCGTGCCCACGGGAGCAGGCTCCCCACTCTGTCAACTTCTTCGTGGCTGCTGCTCCGGGCAAGTTGCTGACACAAAAGTCACCTAGTTAAGGTCTGTAACCTCACTGAAAAGTCGGTGTCCGAGGACGTTAATTTTCGTTTGGAATGTACGTACCTGGCAGCCAAGCGCCTTACTGTGCAGGCAACCTTTCGCCTTGGAGCGCTCCTCGGAGGTCACATTTGCAGCATTCTCTCACTAAACAAAGCAGCAGCATCTCTGACCGCAACACTTCTTACTCATTTCTTTTTGTTTTTGGGGTCACACCTGGCAGTGCTCGGGATTGTTCTGTGCTCAGGGGTTGTTCCTGGAAGAGCTCAGGGGACCATTTGGGGCATCTGGGAATCAAACTCAGGTCAGCTGCAGAGATGGCAATTGCCCTGACCGCTGGACTATCTCTCCAGCAGCTATTTCATCGAACTTTTATTTTCCTCTTCTCTTCCTGTTTGTTGTGCTCTCGTAGGTTGGGGGGGTCACACACTTGGAGTTAGGATCACAATGGGAGTGCTGGGATTGCATCCGGCATGAAGAATGTGTCAGGGTTGAACTTACGGCGAGCAGAGTGTACTCTCTACCTCAGCCCACGCTGGGACTTTGACTTTAAAACTTCTAAAAAGTTTTTGGAAAATAGCAGGTTTACATTTTGGGGGTGGGAGGAGAGAAGATGAAGTTATGAACTCTACAACAGTTTTTAAAACTTAGAGATTGTTATATTTTTGTAGTGAGTGATATAATCACAAGATCACCTAACATTATTGTATCACTTGTATCACTTGTCTTCCTGTTGTTCATCAATTTGCTCGAGCGGGCACCAGTAATCTGTCCTGTCTCCATGCCAGTGTAGCCCAAGGGCATCTGCTTGCTCCAGGAACATAAAGAGCCTCAAACCAATCCTTCAAGGGAATGAGCTCTGTAACTGTGACTGGTTTTTGGCATATCAAATACAACACGGGTACCTTGCCAGTCTCTGCTGTCTGGGAGAATGATCATTACAGTGTATAAATGTGAAAGATCCTGGGAAGGACGGAAGGACCTGGTCCTAACTTCCATTATTGTTGTCACTCATGCGGCTGTGCACCAGCGCAGTTGTGTGTCTGTGTATACACACACACACACACACTTTTAAATTTATTTATTTATTTTTTGCTTTTTGTGGGCCACACTCAGCAATGCTCAGGGGTTACCCCTGGCTCTGCACTCAGGAATTACTCCTGGGGATGCTCGGGGGACCAGATGGGATGCCTCAGGTTGGCAGTGAGCAAGGCAAGCCCCTACCTGCTGTCCTGTCACTCCAGCCCTGTAAGTATATTTCTAAATGTTCCCCAGGTGACTCACATATGCAGCCACAGTTGAGAATGGGGCAGACTCACATACTACGTAGGGAAATGGGTGAAATCACTGTCTTCTGGGCGTTGACTAGAGCCCATGAAGAAAGGCGCTCTAATCTCAGTCTAGCACAACTACTAGGCTCCTCAGTTTAGAGGTCAGAGTCACCGATTCCAGCTGTGAGGTGACACGACAAAACTTGGTGTCACATCATCAGTCATACATACCTTATGTTTTTATGGTAAAACATGTATTTATGGTAAAATGTCTTTTTTTATTTTTTTATTTTTTGCTTTTTTGGGTCACACCAGCGATGCTCAGGGGTTTCTTCTGGCTCTGCACTCAGGAATTACTCCGGCGGTGCTCAGGGGACCATATGGGATGCCGGGGGATCGAACCTGGGCCGGCACAGGCTGGCCGCATGCAAGGCACACGCCCTACCTGCTGGGCTATCGCTCCGGCCCCAAAATGTCTTTTAATTATTTGTATGACCTTTTAATATTTTTTTGGTTTGATTTTTGCATCATACTCTGCAGTGTTCAGTAGCTTTCATGAGTTTGGGGTTCTGTGTGGTTTTGTTCTTGGTTTCTGGCATACATTCTCCCTGCCCATTGAGCTCTCTCTCTGGCCCAACGGGTAACTTTTCATAGGAATGTCTTCCTCCTCTCAGACTTTCTGATGATTTTGTCCAGTGAAAAAATGTGACAATTTAATAAAAAAAATTTTGGAGCTGGAAAGAGAGTTCAATAGGCTGAGTACATGCTTTGCATGTAGTAGGCCTGGATTAGATCCCCGGCACCCTAGAGCTCCCTTGAAAGCACCTCTAGAAGTAACACCAAGTACAGAACTTGGAGTAGTCCTTAAGCAACAATGGGTGCGTCCTTGATATATTTTTAATATATCATTTATAGTTTCACTATCAATAGCACATTGGGCATATTGGTTAATTATTTCTGTGAAGATATTTCATAACAAAATGCCCTGAAGCCCTAAAGCTTTGACCAATATGTGTTTATTATTGCTTAAAAGTCTGTGGCTTGGTAAGAGATGAGTCAGTTTCCAGGCTGGCTTAGTAGGGTGACTCTGCTGAGCTCACCTGACTCACTACTATGTCTGCAAGATGTCCGGTTGCCCTACAAAAGCTGCATTCAGGGGGCAGCTCTGGACAGACTTGTTCCCAACTGTGATGCATGCCTGCCATCCTGGGTTCCCAACTGTGTTGCATGCCTGCCATCCTGGGTTCCCAACTGTGATGCATGCCTGCCATCCTGGGTTACTGCTTAGTGCTCAGGGCATGCACATGTTATGTTGCCTTGCAATCAAGTTTTCCCTCCCTCAATCAGAAGTACCATCCTTAAATTTTGTGCTTCATTTTATTTATTTTGATTTTTTTGGATCACATCCTGCAATGCTCAGGGATTGCTTCTGGTTCTGCACTCAGGAATTACTCCTGGCAGTGCTCATTGGACAATATGGGATGCTGGGGATGGAACCCAGGATGGCTGAGTGCAAGGCAATTGCCCTACCCATTGTACTATCACTCCGGTCACAAATTTTGTACTTCTTATCATCCGGCATTGAGAATCTCAGACACAGATGGGGAGTGTGTACATATCTTGGGAAATGCAGAATCTCCAAATCTGCTGGACAGAGAACACAGGACCTCCTAGCACTGCAGACATGAGCTCGATAGTGGGGGGTCTAGACAGGGTTATATTTGATTGTCTGCTTTTTAAATTTTTAATGTTTCCCCCATACTTATGGGAATCATGGATACATTATTCCCGCCGCACTCCCAACCCCCAGAGCACCCATTTTGCTCCACTAATGCCCAAGGGCCCCTCCCAGCCTTCTCCTCTCCCTGCACTGGTAAGCTCAGTGTGGTAGGGCAGTGCTACATCAGGTAGAGCATCAGCATGGTTATTTAACTCCTGTTGGAGTGGCTGCTGTGGGGCCGAGGCTCCTTGCCCCCTCCTCTCAACCCACACACCCCCACTAGCCTGGGGAAAGCTCCACATTTAAAATTCAAAGCTCAGGCACTCTGGTTGCTTCCAGATTCTGGCTATTGTGAATAATGCTGCTATGAACATAAAAGTAGGGATGGTGTTTCCGCTGCGTATTTTTGGTTTCCCAGAGTAGATTCCCAGGAGTGGTATGGCTGGGTCAAATGGGAGTTCAATTTCTAGTCTTTGGAGGAAAGTCCATATTGTTTTCCAGAAAGGCTGTATCAGCCGGCATTCCCACCAACAATGAATGAGTGTCCCCTTTTCCCCACATCCACGCCAGCACTTGTTGTTCTTGCTCTTTTGAATATGTGCCAGTCTCTGTGGTGTAAAGTGGTATCTCATTGTTGTTTTGATTTGCATCTCTCTGATGATTAGTGATGATGAGCATTTTTTCATATGTTTTTTGGCCATTCGAATTTCTTCCTTGCTGAAGTTTCTGTTCATTTCTTGTCCCCATTTTTTGATGGGGTTGTTTGTTTTCTTCTTGTAAAGTTCTACCAGTGCCTGATATATCCTGGATATTAACCCCTTATCAGATGGGTATTGGGTGAATATTCTTTCCCATTCTGTGGACTGCTTTTGTATCTTAGTCACTGTTTCTTTTGAGGTGCAGAAGCTTTTCAGTTTCATGTAGTCCCATATGTTTATCTTTTCTTCTAGTTGCTTTGTTAGTGATGTTTCACCTTTGAAGATGCCTTTAGCTTCAATGTCGTGGAGGGTTTTTCCTATATTTTCTTCAATGTACTTTATGGATTCAAGTCTGATATTGAGAATCGATGACTGGATAAAGAAGCTTTGGTACATCTACACAATGGAATACTATGCAGCTGTTAGGAAAAATGAAGTTATAAAATTTGCCTATAAATGGATGGACATGGAGAAGATTATGTTGAGTGAAATTAGCCAGAAGGAGAGAGACAGATACAGAATGACTGCATTTATTTGCATGGCATAAATATATATGTACATATTATGATACCAATATCCAAGGTCAAGTGAAACATATATCAGGAGGTCTTGTCAAAGGTGGAGATTATCACAAACGTGTGGGAGTCAGAGTTTAGGTAAGACAGAAAATGGAACAGGGGGCTAACAATAGTCGAGGGTACTAATGCCAACCTAGAACTGAGCATTAAATAGAGGCAAAAGGATACAAATGACAACCTTTTAATGTATGTTCTGTAATCCATAGACTGGAAGGGAAGGAAAAGAGAAAGAGAGAGAAAGGGAAAGAAATAAAGAACCTGCCATGGAGCAGGGCTGGGGAAGGGGGAGGGAACCGGGGATGTTGGTGGTGGGAGATGGGCACTGGTGGAGGGACGGGTGCTGAAACACTGTATGACCAAAACCCAAACATGAACTTTTTAATTGTATATCTTTTTATTTGTATATCTCACGGTGGTATAATAAAATACTTAAAAAAAAAATAAAAGAGAAAAAAAAAATAAAAAAAAATAAAATTCAAAGCTCTAGTTCCACTAAATGTTCATTGCTTTTGTACCATTGTAAATCAGAAAAAAACCTAAGCACTCCCTCCTAGGTTGGGGGCCATCCTGACTCTTTGAAACCACCCTGCTCTGGCTGTGGAGAGGCAGCCACTGTATTCAACCTCACACCATTGGGGATCTGTCCTAAGGGTTTTGAACAAACTTCCTTTATTCCTCACAGGGATCCCATTTGTACTTGCACCATCGTACCATTATGGAAGGAGAATCAGGAAATTTTTTAAAAATGTATTTTATTTTTATTTCCATTTTTGGTGACTGCCAAGCGTGCTCAGTGGACCGGTGTGCGAGTAGGGCTGGCAATACTCAGCTGGCCAAGCGGGTGGTTCAGTGCCAAGGCCCAGGCTGTGGTGGTGCTGGGGCCACCCCAGCAGGGTTCTGGGAACTCCAGGGCTCTACCCCATGATGCTCAAGGCAGGGGGTCAGAGATTCCCAGCGCAATTTCCCCACCTGAGACTCAGACATTTTCAGGGGGTTGGCAGAAGGTGATGAAGCATGTGAATGGTTGTGTTGGTCCTTCTGGGCTTGCCCTGAAGCCAAAGCTTCTCTTGCTTGTAGGACACGTATTTTGCTACAGCTCCAGGCCAATAGCATTCAGTGGCCACCCACCTTCCAACACGGAAGACGTGAGCTCGATAGTGGGAGTCTAGACAGGTTTGTTTTTGTTTGCTTTTTATTTTTAATGTTTCCCCAATATTTATGGCGGTACTATGCTGTTAACAACAGCTTTCACGGATACAATATTCTGGCAGCAGCCCCACTCCCAGAGTGCCCACTTCCTTCCGCCGGTGTCCAAAGGGTCCTCCCAGCCACTCTCCTCTCCTTGCACTGGTAAGCTCAGTGTTGAAGGGCAGTTCTCCAGCGCTGGGCTAGTTTTCAGAAACACCCAGGTGCATTAATATGTAGGCAGATTCATCTTTGGTCTGGGGGTGAAATGTAGAGACTGCCTCCGTGTGGGGAAGGACTAGGCTTCTAGTGATTGTTACGTGGCAAAATGGATTGGTTTCCCTCTCTCCAGGTGGGGGGTGCTGGGTCTCGCATATGAACCCACTGGCAGTCATCCTTCTGAACATGGGTGCATGTGGACACACACACACACACACACACTTTCGCTGTAGCTTTTTGTGCTAGCATGTGTATTTTCCTTTTTTTGCAAGCCAAAGTACTTCAACTCCACACAGGAATGGAGAAGTATTCTGAGTGGCACTCTGCAGGTTGGGACTTTGTTCGGACTCTGAATGGGCTTCTGAGCCATGGAGAATATATTCGTGTTCTGGTGGAGCCATGGAGAGTGTACCTTCACGCTCTGGTGTCAGGGAAAGCGCTCTTCTTTCCAGGCTGGAAAGCTACTGATGGTAGTGAGGCATGCATTCTTCTGCCAACCACTGGAACAAGAAAAACAACCGCCGACCTGACAGCCAGCAATCTGGCCAGCCACCACCTGTTCTCAAAGCCTGTGTGTTGTGTTTAGTTTAGCTCGGCAGCTTCCACAGCACCTGGGATGCAAAAACATCCTGAATTTCTCCAAACACTGCAGCAGCGCTGTTTAAACAGCATGATATTCAGGAAATAGTCATTATCTCCACACCTCCTGCATACAGGGGGCGTGGATGATTGGATGAGCATCAGAGGGCAGCTGAAGTGAGTGCCAAGTCTGCCAGCCTGGGTCTCCCATCCACGTGGATACACTGCCAGGGCAGCGACGGAGCTGGCCTGCTCCCGATGGTTGTCAGAGAGGAATACGGGCTTTTTCTCTCCTGAGTTGGGGGAATCTCAACATGAACTGTCTGCAAATGCACAAAAAAGTGGCTGCTTATTTAGGAGGAAAAGGTGATGGGGGGGCAACTATATCATTTCCCAATGCGCTTTGGAAATAGGGAACACTTCAACAAAGCAGGGGGAAAGGTGGAGGCAGGAGGAAACTCTTCATCTCTCTTCACTTGTCTCGGAGAGAGGAGCCGCCTCAGCCATGCCCGTGTCTGAGTCCCTTCCTTCCTCCTCTTCTTTTCCCAGTCTGGTAGTAAACAACACTGACCTCCAAGGGTAGAGCCATTGTTAGCTGTGTGACCTGGTGGATGACGTTCTCACCTGGGACCAGAGGCTGCTGATCCAGAACTGTGTGAGACTTTAGAGGATACTCTTCATTTGTGTTACCTGTCGGCACCCTCTGGAGTAGCGTGATGAGCCTATTCTTTTCTGATTTTTAAACTGTACTTAAATGTCAGACCCTTGAATGCATGTGGGTTTTGTAGCTCTGGGTTAAGAAGCAGGTGGGCTGAGTCCCTTCCAGGGAGGGCTCAGGAACAAGTGAGAAGGACCGTGCTTTCCACCTGCTCTAATTTTTTCAAAAGCATCAAAATGTATATTGTTCACAAGCCGAATGAAGTGGAAACTCTCATGTGGAAACAAAACCCCAAACAAAAGCAAACACAAAGTACTCTTGGATGACGGTGGCCAGTTTTGTCTGAATGCTTTTATGACTCCAGCAAGCGTGAAGTTTGGTTGGCTACCACCAAGCCTTGCCAGCCTGCCCACATGGCCTGAAGCTGGCAGCTGCAATCAGCTGAAATGTGAAAGCCAATAGCCACCCCCAGGCCCCTTATTGAGAACAAATGATTTGTTTTGTCATATAAAAATGTAAAGTCTGTTACTATCTCCTGAAATGGATCCGTTTTGAAAAACTAATCTTCCATATGCTAAATAAGACACATTTTGGAAAGAGTGTTTTGATAACTGGAAAACAAAGCGAAAGCATCCAAGAGCTCAGGGAACAGCCACAGAAGCTGCTTCTCTCCCTGCTGAGTCTCGGGGGCTGGTGATGAGAGCTTTGTCTTTAGGAATAATGGAAAATCAGCAAAATGAAGGACCACTGAGAGCAACTTAAAAAATAATGTTAATGATAAGTGTGTGTAATTGTCTATTGTCTGCAACAAAAAAGAGTGTATCATTTGTATCAACAGACGTCTATTAATTTCTGTCTACTCTCATCACTGGCCATCCCACCCAATATTTAAAGAATTGACACAGCCATTGACCAGCTGAGAGGACCCACGGAAGCCTCCCTGGCCCAAGGAGGTGCAGACTCCACAGATGGTGATGACAGTGGGTCCTGGGGCCCCCACACATGCAGCCCTGCTTTTCCCGCTCTGCAGTTGCTCTCCCAGATCATTGTCTGGTACTTCCTCATCTTCATTTCTCCTCTAAATGTCTAGTGGATATTCATGAGTCTGTCTTCCTGCTGGTCTTCTCTACTACCTCGAAGCTGGTGGTTCCCCTGCCAACAAAGAGAGCAGCTCTGCTCCTGCAAAGTTTCACAACCCGGTAACTGGTGAACAGGAGTTTAAGCAGTTGACTGTTGTTGCAAAACTAATAACTATACTTAAAACATTTTATTTATTATGCCTACCCTACACTTCACTGTCTGTATCACTGTCTTCCTGTTCATCATCGATTTGCTCGAGAAGGCACCAGTAACATCTCCATATGTCCTGTCTCATGCTAGTAGAGCCCAAGGGCATCTGCTTGCTCCAGGAACATAAAGAGCCTCAATTCATTCGAAATGAGGTTTATAATTGTTACTGGTATTTGGCATATCAAATACAACATGAGTAGCTTGCCAGGCTCTGCCGTGCACGTAGCATACTCTTGTAGTCATCTCTAAGTCCAGCATTTATTGATGAACCTCGCGGCCGCAAGCGGCCACACGAGCCAGGTTGTGATAGGCTGGTCTGCTGGGTGGAGTTCTGACGAGAGAGAAGTCCGGATGTGGAAAATGGAGGCCCTCATGGAGTGGGAGGTTGTCTGGCTTGTTGCAAGGCTCTGCTGGGGTGGCGGGCCAGGGCTAGAACCTGCCATCCCTCCTGGGCGCCTCGTGAGCAGCGGCTGGGCACAGGGAGAGAAGTAGCAGCTCTGCCCCATGTCTGTGAGTCTCTCACAGACATAACCCTATACTTATGCTTGTTAATATGTATGTGTGCTATATTAACAATAATATATTAGTGAGCATAAATGTAGGGTAGACATGAACTCATAATAAAGATATTTTTAAAAATGATATAAATGTGTATCTCTCTATCTCTATCTCTATCTCTATAGGTCTATATCTATCTTGGTTTTTGGCCCAGCCATACTCAGGGATCACTCCTGGAGATGCACAGGGGACCATATGGGATCAGTATCACTTCACTTGTTTTCCTGTTGATCATTTATTTGCTCAAGAGGGCACCAGTAACGTTTCCATTCACTGGGAATGAGGTCCATTATTGTTACTGCTTTTGGCTTACTGAATACACCACGGGTAGCTTGCCAGGCTCTGCTGACTATATGGGATATGGGAACCAAACCAGGGGCAGCCGCATGCAAGGTAAGTGCCCTATCCACTGTACTATCTCTATAGCCACACTTAAAATATTCCGTAGGATGAGGTTTAGTAGATTGAAAAAATTCTCTTTTGGGGGAAAATATGAAATTGTTATCCCTGTGTTAATCTCTGGATTTGTATTAAAACTATATTTGTTTGTAATTGTTGCAGTTATTCTTTTTTGGAAAAACAAAACGGAGAGTTCTCCAAATAGTAGGACTAGAAATATGGATGATCAGCTATCCTACTTCAGGGTTCTTATGGGAGGGATCCAAAAACACTAATTTGAAGAGATATATGTGCTCCCATGTCCATTGCAGTATTATTCCCAATAGTCTAGAATTGGAAATAACCTCATCTCCACTAATAGAAGAGAGGGTGTTGTTCCGTAAAGGAGTACTCCTACTGAGCCATAAAAGAGGATGAAGTCCTGCTGAATGAGTCTAGAGGGCATTAGGCTTAGTGAAATAAGTCTGACAGAGAAAGACACACACTGTGATTTCCCTCATAAGTGGAAGGAAAAGAAGCAAAGCAAATGAACACATCCAACTTCCAGACAGTAAGAAAATTGTGTTGGTTATCCGAAAAGTGAAAGCAGGTAAAAGGGGCCAACCATAAGATGATGGACGGAAACTAGATATCAGTGGCAAACGCCATGTAGTATATGCAGTTGTTGGTTCATGGGACTGTATATGTGAAATTTATACACTATTATAAACCAATATTCCTTCAATTAAAGTATTACACCTGTTCATCACTTGTATCACTTATTTTCCCATTCATCAATTTGCTTGAGCGGGCACCAATAACATCTCCATACATCCTGTTGCTTGCTAGTGTAGCCCAAGGGCTTGATCACTTGATCACTTAAATCCCATTATTCATCGATTTGCTTGAGCGGGCACCAGTAACATTTCCATTGGACCCTATCACGTGCCAATGTAACCCAATGGCGTCTGGTTGCTTCACAAATATGAAGAGCCTCAAACTGTTCCTTCAGGGTCTTGAGGAAGAAGTCTGACCATATTGTAGGTGGGCGGTCGTGATCTTTTGACATCCTGTGGGATCCAGTCAGTAATGGCTCTAGCCAGCGGTCATCTCCAAATCGCATTACATGTCCAGCCTATCTGATTTTCGATACCTTGGCAAATGAGACAGAGTCCCCGATTCTGGAATAGCGACAGAGGTCGGAGCTCTGGATTCCTTCTCTCACTTGAGTGAGGTGTGATATTCCAAGCATAGCTCTCTGGGAGACCCGAATAGCATTCTCATCTTGCTTTCATAGGGCCCAGGTCTCTGAGGCGTATGTTAATGCAGGGAGAAGGGTGGAGTCGAAGAGATATGCCCGGAACCGGAAGTTCTTTGTCCTTTTAGTTATTTCTTCAATGCCTTTGAAGGCATTCCATGCCGCTCTCTTCCTCCTGCGCAGCTCAGGTTTTAGGTTGTTCATCATGTTGACTTCTCGACCTAGGTACACATAACTGCTGCATTCAGAGATGTTTGTTCCATTGAGAGTGAATGGGGCTCTGGAACTAGTTCATTCTTCATGAACATAGTTTTGTTCAGATTCAGCTGTAGACCTATCTTTTCACATTCTCGGTAGAAGTCAGTCAGCATTTGTGCCGCTTGGCTAATGTTTGGTGTTATTAGAACGATGTCACCAGCGAAGTGGAGGTGGTGTAGTTGCTGACTGTCTATCTTCACTTCCACTCCTTCCCATTCTAATTGTCGCATGATGTTCTCAGGGAGAGGCGTAGCAGCTCTGCCCCGTTGAGTCTGAGCAGGGCTGGGGACAATGCGCGCGCAGCTCTAATAGCAGCAGCCATGGAGGCGCGGTGTGTACGGGCTCGGGAGGCGACAGCCATGGCTCCCGGGACGGGGTCAGAGCTGTTGCTTCTGGACCCGCTGCACCTGGTATGCTTGGTGCTGGCCACCGCCTTCCTCCTGAGCCTGCTGCTGCAGCTCGTGCTGCCCCGCCTGCTGCCCAGCTGCGTGCTCTTCCAGGACTTGATCGGCTATGGGAATAGAGATTCTGTGTGGTCATAGGAGGAAACCTCCATGGGTCAAGAACAGGGATATCTGGACATTTTTAGATAGTCGGGTGTTGGGGAGCAGCTGGGGACCCCATCAGTACCCAGTCAGAAGTTCTTTTCTACCTCTGAGGCCACCGGGAACCGAAGAAAACACATTGAGTCCAGCTCAACATTCTAAAACCTTCACATTGGTGTTTTAAGGGTACAGTTTAAAGAGATTTATGTTTTATTGAGAAAAGCAAATTGGCTTTTTCCTTTATTACAAAGTTGTATGTTAATGTTTGTTAAAATTACCAAGTGCAGATATGAAGAATTGGCAACATGGAAAAATATCATGTATACATAATCTCAGCTTTTCCTCACCCGCCTTTTTTGGAGCTTATACCTGGAGATGCTCAGAGCTTACTCCTGGCTCTACTCAAGTATCTCTTCTGGTGCGCTTGGGAAGATCACATCTGTCGTGGGGATTGAAGCTGGTTGGCCATGTGCAAGGTCATGTGCTATGGTCATGTGCTATAGCCCTACCTTCTCTAAGGAGGCTCTGATCTAGTAGGCTGCTGTGCTGACTGAGGAACGAGAGCCTGCAGGACAAGAAAGGAAGGAGCAGGGATGAATTTTTATGGGAAACAGCCCAGAACTGCTTGAAAAACAGAAAGATTTAAAAAAAATTTTGGGTCACACCAGACGATTCTCAGGGCTTACTCCAGGCACTTCACTCAGGAATTACTCCTGGAGGTGCTTGGGGGGCCATATGGGATTCTGGGAATTGAACCCAGGCAAACTGCAAGCAAGGCAGATGCCCTATTCACTGTATTATCACTCTGGTCCCAGAACAGAAAGATTTTCGTTTCATTTAAACATTTTTAATTGAGATTTTGCAGTTTACAATGCTTTTATTTCTCATGCATATACCAACATCACGCCCATCATCAGTTTACCCCTTCCCTTTTTGAGGACCCCCACTACACCCTCCCTCACTAATGGCCCTTCCCCAGTTCAATTGTTTGGGTTGGTTTTCTCAGTGTCGCTGCCTTGCTATATATGTTAGTCCTATATATGAGAGAGATCATTCTGTATCTATCCCTTTCCTTCTGACTGACTTCACTTAGGTTTATATCCTCTAGGTCCATCCATGTTGCTGAAAATTGTATGACTTTGTTCTTTTTTAGAGCTATATAGTATTTCATTGTGTACCTATACCATACTCTTGGTTCATTCATTTATAGTTGAGCATTTGAGTTCTTTCCATATCTTGGCTATTATATTAAATACAGAAATGAACATAGGTTCAAAAACATCCTTTTGAATCAATGTTTTTGTGTTTGGGGATAGATGCCAAGAAGTGGTATCTATGGATTGTATGGTGGTTCTATTCCTGCTTTGGGGGAGATCTCCATGTTGCTTTCCATAAGGACTGAATCAGACAATATTCCCACCAGCAGTAGATGAGGGTTCCTTACTCACCACAGTCTGGGCAACACTGGCTTTTTCCAGATTTTTGGATATGTATCATTCGCACAGGCATGAGATGATAACTCACTGTTGCTTTGACTTTCATTTTACTAATCATGGGTGATGATGAACACTGTTTTATGTGCCTGTCGGCCTTCCATGTATCTTCCTTGGGGAAATGTCTTGAACAGAACAGATTTCAGAGCAAGTAGGAGGGTGGGAGGAGAGATAAGTGGGGGCAGGAAACTGCCTAACAGAAATAAATATTTAAAAAAAAGAATTTCAAGTTTTCCCAAGTTTCATGTCATCTAATACTCCTTCCCACGCTCTTCGGAAGAATCTATAAAAATTTCCACTGTTGGGCTGGGGATGTAACTCATGTGGTGCAGCAAATTCCTTGCATGCGTGAGGCTCTGGGTCTCATCCCAAGCACCACATGAGCCTCTGAGAACAGCTGGGAGTGCCCTTCTCCCCACACTGGAAATGCTGCTTCCAAAGATTTTATTTAGCAGTTTTGAAGGCAAAGCTATGTTGATATTTATAGTGAACATTAAATTTTATTTGAGTTCAAAATACCTTAAAACTGGATTATTTCACCCCAGTTGTTCATTGGGTTTTTTAGAAGGAGGTGCAGGTAGTGTCTGTCTTTTGTTACTGTTCATTCCTCAGAGGAGTGTGGGCAGGTCAACAAATAGACCCTTTTCTTTCCAAGCAGCAGAAGCTTACTAGTCACTGATTTCCCTTGACAGCGTGACTTTAGTGTCAACACACTTGGACTTTCCTAAGATGCTTTTCTTTTCTGAGAAAGAATTTCTGGCTGTTGGACCTTGTGCCTAATATTTTAGGAACATTTTCAGAAGCACTAAAACCTTACATTTTTGGAGGTTGGGTTGGGAGATGCACCTAGCTGTGCTCAGGGGACTGTGTTGTGCTGAAGATCAATCCCAGGCCTCCTACCTGCAAAGCACACCCTCATCCCTCTTCGCTCCCTCAGCCTCTCAAACCTTCCTCTGGAGAAATAACATCAAAAAGTAAACATAGAGTCTTATGAAGTCTGGGTTAAAGGAGCAAACAGAACCCAGAGGCTGTTGTCCGGACAGCAAGCACACTGGGACACAGCAAGGTTTAATTGTGCCCAGATGCCTCAAGCCCACTGAGACACAGTCACTTAGATGAACCAGGGAAAATCACTGGACAACTGAGTTCTTTCAGGATGGAAATAGACCAATTACTACTGGATGAATTTTCTACCAATCAGAATTGCACTGCTTGGAAACCTTGTTTGTGTACATGTATCCAGCTTTTGGCCATATAAGTATGACTCCTCACTAGGTTTAATTGCCTTTTGAGGGATTAAGAGATAGTACAGCAGATAAGGTGCTTGTCTTGCCTGCAGCTGGCTTGAGTCCAATTCCTGGCACTACGTATGGTCCTCTGAGCAACACCAGGCGTGATCTTTGAGCACAGAGCCAGGAGTAAGCCCTGAACAACACCAGGTGTGACTCAAAAGCAAAAAAAAAATTAATTTCCAATTTCCCCCTAAGCGTCTCTTGGGTGTGTGGACTCCCAATACTCAGTTGTCTTGTGCCCAGTCACAAAGTGGATTTGGTGTCATTAGCACATGCTTCCTGTGAGAGAATGGTCTTTACTGAGAACAGTTCATCAGCCATCTTTGGCCTAAATGATTATGTGGAGTTTTAGTTCCAATTAATATGGATTTCCTGTTAAGCAGTCTTTCACCAGAACAAAATAGTGAACATTTTGGAATATAAAGTGCTACAAGAGGTTCAAAAACTGTAAAACAGAAGCAGAAACTCCAATGCGGTATTTTCAAAAAAGTTGAAAGGAACTTTCCTTAGGAAAGATTAGACTCTATTATCTGGACTCAAGATGAGTTACCTTTTAGTTTCTATAATTCACTCTGTTTCCCTGATGCAAATCCTCCCTCAGTCTTTTTTCTATCCCGTAACCAACTCAAACAAACAAACAAACAACTCAAGTTCTTGCCTTGCAAGCTTAAGACTGTGAGTTCAATTTCCAGCGCTACCTCGTGAGATCCCCCACCTCTTTTGTTTGGAACCCCCCATCTCTACGATGAAGTGTGAAATCTATAAACTCTGGTGTGTGCGTGCGTGTGTGTGTGTGTGTGTGTGTGTGTGTAGCATGCGTGCACATGCAGCTCTCAGAAAGCACCATAATTCAAAGATATGTAAGCCCATGGCCAGGTGTGCGATCCCTGGTGAGCACATGTGCCAACACCACTAAGAGTCTGTAATTGCTAGTAGGCACATGTGTGAACCCTGGTCATCAAAGGCAACGGATCAAAGGGAAGAGGGACAAAGCTGAAAAGCATCCCGGCTTTTGACAAAAGCGAGGACTGATGTAAAAAATAACGTTTTTGACTAAAAACGCCCACGTAAGTGTGGGGAGTTATTAAACTTTTTTTTTTTTTTTTTGCTCTTTTTTGCTTGTAGAGAAAACTACTGCTCCATCTTGTCTAGATGGGTTTTCACTCAGTCTTGGTAACTTTTTTTTTTAAATTTTTTTTATTGTACCACCGTGAAACATACGAGTTCCCATTTGATCCAGCAATAGCACTCCTGGGAATATACCCTAGAGACCGAAAAACACATAGCAGAAACACTATCTGTACTTTTTTATTCATCTCTGCGCTATTCACTATAGTCTTGGTAACTTGATGTAGGTGCAAAGAGAATCTTCTGACACACTCAGTCAACTCAGTGTTTTGGGGTCTTTTACTTGGCAAGAAGAAGGGATAAGTGAAGTGAATGATTTTTAAAAGATGAATTATTCAATTTTGTTTAAGAACTTTGCTGGAACTTTCTCTCATTTGTTTGGGTTCAAGTTTAGCTCCCAAACTACATCTGAACCAGTGAATAGAGTGATAAAATTTCTTTTGTTTCCACCTGTATTTCTAAGGAATTCTAGAATACCAGTAGTTCTCTTAGCATTGATTGATCTTTTGATGTGGGATGCTCAGAGAAGCTTTCAAGAGTACCACATGGGTGAGCATTTGTCAGATAATGGCTTTATTTGGTGGATTTTCTATCTCCACTACTGAATGGAAGTATATACCACTAAAACCCTAAATGGCATATATGAATGAAATTAATGGTGATTTTTTTTTTCTGTATGACTGAAACCAAATTATAAACAGCTTTTTTAATTGTATATCTTACGGTGGTTAAAAAAAAAAAGAAAAAATAATGGTGATTTTTTTTCCCCCACCTTTTTTGGGGGTCACACCCGGCAATATTCAGGGGTTACTCCTGGTTCTGCACTCAGGAATTACTCCTGGCAGGGGACCATATGGCATGGTGAGGATTGAACCTGGGTTGGCCGCATGCAAGGCAAACGCCCTACTGGCTGTGCTATAGCTCCAGCCCCTCCCCCATCTTTTAAAGCACAGAAAACCAAACAATAGATTCCCTCATTCTGGCAATCTTTTGTTTCTTGCTTTATTTCTGGGTTAGTCAGCCCGTCCTGCCATGCCCTTTTTTTCTCTTGTCTATTTCTGGACAGTTTCTCTTAGTTTCTAGAGATCTCTCCGCACTTCTGAAATCCTGGTGGTTTTTACCCCTCCTCTATCTCTATGGAAACATGTTATTTTTAAATCACCTTCCATTATCTCTGCTGCTTACGTTAGTTCAACAAATATGGATGGATTCTTTGAAAGCACATGTAGGGAGTTTTTGGAACTGGAACTGGAGATGAAGATTGCTGAGCTCAGACTGTCTGCCCTTGCTGGCGGGAAAGGGTGCCCCTTGCTGATTCTCTGTGTACACCCCACCTTGAGTTGTCCACAGTCCACACTCTTGTGGTTCAGAATGGGGATACTGAGAAGGCACCTAGATCAGCCTGTGAAGGCCTGTGTGCCTCTCTGAGCCCAACAACCACCCAGGCCTTGTCTGACTGGCTGACAAGCAAAGCCCATCACCACTGGCGAAAGTGTTCTGAGTGTCCATGTGTGACTGGTGCTTTAATTCTGGCTTAAAGCAATGTTTCTAACTGGAGGCCAAATGGCTGGCTCCCTGTGGACCCTCAGGATAGTCCAAGGAGGCCACAGGTGAAAATCACATAAATTAGGGCTATAACACTAGAAACAAGCTTGGGAGGGGCTGAGTTCAGAAAATGGTTGAGAAGCACTGATTTGAAGGACAGAGCTTAGTCATTGAGTTAGTCTTACACGGAGAGAGTATACGTGTTCTTTTTATCCTTCTGGGATGTCATGTTCTTTCTAGCTGTGAGCAGGAGACTGGGATCATTCTCCTACAATAGTTGACCTGATGGTGCCTGGCTTAATGATTTGGCACTCAGATGCCTAAATGCTCAGGGACTGAAAGGGTTATATCTGGTAGTTCTTGAGAGGAATTGTGGTATCTGGGATCAAACTCAGGACCTCAAGCAAATCAGGGACTTGAGTCACCCCCTTTTTTAAAAATTTTTTTTTATTATACTACCGTGAGACATACAAATATGAAGGTGTTCATAATTGGTTCTTGGTAATACAGTATTCCAGCACCCATCCCTCCACCAGTGCCCCATTCCCACCACCACCCCCTCCTGCCCACTCCCAGGCTGCCTCAATAGCAGGTACCCCAGTTTCCTCTCTTTCTCTCTCTGTCTTTCTGTCTCTGAATCTCTCTCCCTCTTATTTTACACATTGTGCCTAGCCCTGCAGATATTTAGAGTTTATCATTTAAGTCTCTTTGTGTATATTCAATGGTGAGTTCTAGACTGTGAGTCACCCCTTTGAGCCATCAACTTGACAGCAAGATAGTCTTTCTCTCTCGCGTGTGTGTGTGTGTGTGTGTGTGTGTGTGTGTATGTTTTGGGCCATGCTTGGAAGTGCTTAGGGTTTATTTCTGGCTCTCTGTTCAGGAATGACTCCTGAGGGCATGGGGGACCAGATATGGTGTTAGGGAGTGAACTCAGGTTGGGTGTGTGCAAGGCAAGTGCAGTACCTACTGCACATTCTCCAGCCTCCAACATGCTCTTTTAATCGGAGGGCTCAGGAGCACACCATCAACTGACAGTAAGAGCATGGAGGAAAGGTTGCGATCACGACAAGGATGTGGCCAAAAGTGAATATTTCAAACTACATCAGGAGGACAAATGGGCAAAAGCAAGTCAAAGGTATTTTCTTTTTTTTCCTTTTTAAATAAGAGAAGTGGCATATACAATGTGTAAAAGAAGAGGGAGCGAGATGCAGAGATAGAGAGAGAGAGACAGAGAGAGAAAGAGAGGATACGGGGGTACCTGCTATTGAGGCAGCCTGGGGGTGGGTGGGAGGGGGGTGGGGTACATTGGTGGTGGAAATGGGGCACTGGTGGAGGGATGGGTGCTGGTATACTGTATTACCAAGAACCAATTATGAACACCTTTGTAACTGTATGTCTCACGGTGGTATAATAAAAAATTAAAAAAAAAGAGAAGTAGCATAGTGTTTATCCTGAGCAGAATTTGGTGGAGAAATGACAGATAATAAGATAAGCACAATCTTATTATCAAAGGGTGAGAGGAGAGGGTTTGAGGCTTATTCTCCTCTCAGACATTCTCATCAACATGTAGTTCCATGATGAAGGTTCCACTGGAAAACCTCAGAGATGCTTGACTCCCGAAGCACAAGAGGCAAATGATTTCAAATGAAGTAGGTGGGGGGGGAATGAGTATTTGATTGGTACCATCCCTAGCTGCAATCACATAAAACCAAGCAGAGAAGACAGTGAATATGGGTGTTTGGGATAATTAATTATAGGAGTAACTGGAAGTTGAAACCTTCCTGAAAAGTGATGATAAAGAGCCCACAATTACACCGATGGTCTAAGTTCCAAGGCTGCTCTAACACGGGGGCAGAATAGAGATGATTAAGCCATTCATTAGACAGGGCAAGACCCGACAACAATGATGAAGCATCCATTCATTGAAAGGGGTTGTGTGTGCATGTGTGTGAGCTGCAACTGCAATATTTTTTACTTTAAAAAGAAGGCAAAGCCAACTAATTTTTCTTACTGTCTATAGAAAGCATCAATGACCCTTTACAATGATCCTTAACCCTATCAAGTAGTATGTTGTCCTTCTTCATCTCCTTCGTGCCTCCAGCCAGTCGACCCGCTGGTCTTGTTTCTCTCCACTGGCCCTGCGAGCAGTCAACAGCGTGAATTAGGGCTTTACAGGTCTGATGACCCTCTCCTGGCACTTGCTGAGGCTTGGAATATTCTGTGGAATTTGTTCATGTGCTTTTCATGGCTGTGCCTGGGCGTGGTGGAGTTGGGGGTCGGAGATATGCTGCCAGGGATTGAAGTCAGGGCATCACACAGGCAAGGAACTAGCCCTCCTGCCTGAGTCGCCTCCTGGCCTTTCCTGCAGGGCCTGACTTCTACCTCTCAGATATTTCACCGAACTAGTTTCTCATAATGAACTGGATTGGAGCTTCACTCAAGGTGATCCTGAACTGAATTGGGAAGTTGGGATATGTGACATCTTTCTGATTTTTCGTTCTATGATTTTCCCTGTTGGCCGCTCTCTCCCTAATGGGATATCTCATCTCAGACATTCTATAGCAAGTGTTAACCTCAAGCACATCTCTGCACAGGTGAGGTGCTGCTTAGCCTTCTCAATGGACTTGGAGATTTATGAAGACCATTTAGAGTTCCCAGTTGGATTGAAGATAAATTAAAGCCATTTATAATGGTATAATATTTGGTGTTGTAATGGAGTGCCAGGGAAGGGGTTTGGGGCTAGGAAAACCACGAGGAACCCTTGGATTCTGTCCTGTGATGGGCTTCAGACTATAGCATCTTGGAGCTCACTAGTTCCTGATGTCCTGCAGGGATGAAGTAAGGTGGTGTTAGCATTGCTAGATTGATCTTCCTCCATCAACTAAAACTGACCAAGTAACCATCCCATTCAGGACCTCAAAGCAGTGCAACCATCCAGGAAAGCGTAATGCATTTAAGCATCAGAAAGGGAAACTGCTTTTGTTGACAGGAGCAGCAGCAAAGATGAAGGCTGATCTAGCTTGGGGCCATTGTGATTCCCAGAGTTGATTTCCACTTGTTTCTTGTTCTCAGGCACTCTCAAAGTACTCTTCATTTAGGGTAAGGGAACCATCACTGATTTCAGTTGTTAAATAGTGGCCAGGACTAGAATATGGGTGACTCTGGAGGAATTCAGATCTGCAAGAGATTAAAAGAACACTAAGGTGCTTTAATCTTAGTCAAATGCAGATCATAAATCTGCCCTTTGCATGCAATAAACTGGGAACTTAGAAGTGAAGATCAAATAATCTAGGATAGAAAATTGGCTGGAGAATGGCCAGCCTGACCAGGATGTAGACATAACTCCTGCCTTGTCTTATCTCTTGCCACAAATCATCCGGGAAGGAAAAGGCAACAGCAACTTCAATTCACTCCCACGTGAAGGATTGTGACTACTGCATTATCCATGGTGAAATTCACAGCCAGCAATCAATATGTATTTTCAGGCAAAGAACCATCATTCATTTCTGTTATCAGACAATCTCAGGCAGAAATAATCTCTTTTGTGATTTGAATGCGCAGCATTTTCAGTAGCCTTCTGAGAATAAGTTTTGCCTCTGATTAACATTTAGCTGCTCAGGTTTTCCAGGAGTGCCACTTATCTCTTACATTAGGGCCTCTAGGACAAGCACGAATTTTGTTGGAGAAGGGAAGGAGAGGAGAGAGAAAGAAAAAGTTGCCTGGAGGGAAAAAGCTATTTTTGTTAGCTGGAAGCTGCTTAATTTGTTATCATTGGCACTGAGTGGAACGTTGATTTAACTTTGCATTGGAGGTATTGATTTTACAGTGAAAAGCCAGACAGCAGCCATTGTCTAACAATGACGAGCACAATCAGAATCTCAGACCCAGCATGATGTAGAGGAGCGAAAGTGTCCAGAAGATAAAGGATCTTGTCCTCTCTTCTGAGGACTTAGCAGCTGATGCCAGCAGACACTTTACTTCTGCGAGCTTCAGGTTTTGTGTCTGTCAGGAGACAGGTACAGAATACTTGACTTAAGATCCCGCCAATCTCTAAGAGTCTTCAACTGCTTGATTGGGTTGTGTTAGTGCTTTTCATTAATATCATAAATGCACACAGGAGCCAAACTTCTAAGACACATATACACAAATGTGTTTTAATTGATTTACTGAAGTGCTAACTGGTGCCACTTTTTAATTTTCAAATTCCAGCTAAGTTGGGAATGTGATCGTCATTACCTAGACATTAACTGAGCTTGCTGAGCACTTTTTAGATAGTGGTAATGTGATCACCAGGATTGGAACAGTGCTTCAGAGCTACAGAAGCTTTCCCTTGCACCTATCTTTTGCTTCTTCATTAACCTACAGCTCTTGGCATTCTTATAGTACCATTCAGGACTCCTTCCCTTTCAAAGAGATGACCACTTAGCCATTTAATCCTTACAAGTTTTTTTTTTTTCCTTCGTGCAATTACCCCTCCCACCTTCAATACAGTATTGAAAGATATATTTTGAAGCTATTTACTTTTATGCTTATCTATAGAAAGCCTGACTCACTGTGCATGCTGTAATTTGATCTACCTTATACATCTCTCTCTTACTGCAGTATTCCCTTGTCTAGATGCCGCATGTTGCTTGTTTTTTTGTGTGTGGGGATATGCCCAATGTACTCAGGGGCCATTCGTGGTACTGTGCTCAGGGATGACTCCTGGCAGGGATCACTGTGCTTGGGGGAACAGTATCCCAGTGCCAGGGATCAAAGTGGCTTCAGCAAGTGTTTTACTGCCTGTACAGTCTCTCTGACCCCAAAGCATGGTTTATTCATTGACTCTTTTGCATCCTACTAGATTGTTTCCATCTGTTTGCTGTGACAAATAATGTTTTCGTGAGCTTTATAACTGTACGTTCACATACATACATATATTTCCATAATTGGGAGAACATTTCTGATGAGCATATTTCTAGAAGTAGCTAGGACGGGTGTTATGCAAACGAAATGTTTTTCTTTGGTTGACACTGACTGCCACATACCAAAAGCTTGATAAATTTACACCTCTTGCCCATCATTGTAATTTTTGTGTCAAGAGATAAAAAAAATCAAACTAAATTGGAGAAAGGAAATACAACAGACCACGGACCTGGAGTTCTAGAGGGTACTGATTTCTGGCATGCTTGGGCAGGGACTCGGAACACGGTCATCTGGTCTCTCTGGTTCCATGTCTCTCTTTGGTGACTGCATCTCAGACAAATCTGCTGGGATGTGTTTGAAACACTGTGGAATTCCTAGGCACCATGACCTCAGGTTCTAGTCTAGTGTTGCTGAAGTTTTTTGGTCTATGGCCCCTTTCTGATCCTTCGCGCTTCCTGTAGTTGCCTATTTATGAGCTTTTCACTTGCAGTCCCTTTGGGATGTCCTGGAAGCCCATAGGGACTCTCTGGTTGGGAAACACCATGAGACACGGCACATTCCTAGTGCAGAAGTCACAGCCAATGGCTCGCTTCGTGGAATAGGTCATGTGCCCGTTTAGGAAGCAATTATAGTTTCCAGGGCCCCAGAGGTTTTTGTGGGCAAAACCTGAAACTGCGTGAGGAGTCAAGTGCATCCATGCTGCAGCCACGCACGGGCTTAGTGGCTCAGCGTCGGTGGTGGTGTGTGATGGAAGTAGGGTTGCTGGAAAGGCTGGAGAGCCCCTGAGCGCATGTCGTCTCCATGTGGATTCATTCGGGAGCTTAGATTTTGTTCCCTCTTGAGGTTGGCCTTTAGAAGGATTGTCAGAGAGGATCAATTAGTATGATTTAAATGACATTCTTTGCACTGCAGATTGTGAGACTGTAATTATGTCGTACCGAAATGTTTTCAGAGATAGCCTTAACTAGATTGCATTCATAACTGTAAAAAGAGACACAGCCCCTTTAATAGAAGCAGATGTATTAAAGAACAAAAGCATCTTAATGGTTTTGTTAAGGTTGCTATGGAAATGCCTGAAGGCAATTTTATTTTAAGTCCCTTGAAGTTAGCAATCTGCAGACAGAGAAGTTCACTCAGGCTTTCTTCTTTTCTTTTCTTTTTCATTAAGAGAAAGAGATAGGGAGGAAGGGGAGGGAGGGAGGAGAAGGGGGGGGGGCAAGAAAGAGACCTATAAGATCAGTTAGGGCAGTGGATGTCAGATTTAAGTGAGGAGTGCACTTAAATGAAATAGGTTCAAGCATTGATTTCAGGACAGCGTCCCCAGAAATTTCGAGTTAGCTGATCTGCACAAGACCCATACATTTGTAATTTGAATAAATTCCCCAGTGCTGCACAGGGAGAGGCCACATAGGAGAAGCAGGTGACTGGAGACTTTTCTTGGCCTCAGTTGATGGAGATGGGTATTGATGGCAGATTCTTCAGGTGTTTGGGTCTGACTTTGTCTGGGCCTGGTGCTGTTCGCTTTTTTTACCAATGAAATGGCATGTCGGATTTCAGAAGGGAGAACGTTAGGAATGACATATCCATTCTGTGGAATTTGGTATGTGGGCAGGTGGACAAGGTAGAAGTCATGGATAATCTTCTCCATTGCCTTTCTGGAAGATGTGAGAGATCCATTAGGCTGTCGGAGGGCAGTCATCTTGGTCTTATAGTTGTCAAGGATGGGCGGGTGTTGTGAATGCTTTTCCCGGCTTCTGCTGCATCTTCCAGTATTTCTGCACTTCTCTCTTTGATGTCTTCCTTTATTGCTTCTCTGGAGGTCAACGATGGAGAGTCAGGGACGCTGTCTCATTTGCCAAGGTGTCCAAAATCAGATGGGCTGGACATGTAATGCGATTTGAAGACTACCTCTGGACTAGAGCTGTTACTGAACTGTCCCACGGGATGTCAAAAGATTGCGTGGCCGCCTACCTACAAGATGGTCAGGCTTCTTCGTCAGGACACTGAACGAACGGTTTGAGGCTCTTCGTATTCCTGAAGCAAGCAGATGCCATTGGGCTACATTGGCACGTGATAGGGTCAAATGAAAATGTTACTGGCGCCCGGTTGAGCAAATCGGGATGAATAACGGAATGTCAAGTGATCAAGTGATCAGGAGGGGGACATTAAAACAACAACAACAACAACAACAATAAACCATTAGAGAAAAGGCAAGTGGGTCAGTGGCCCGAGAGCCCTTGTGCTGCATGTGTGAGTCTGGGTTCATCCCTGGTACCACAACAAGCAAAAGAAAACAAATCAATAAACAATAAACAAAACCCAAGACCAAGTACCCCCTCCCAATACAAAGAACACAAAGCCCCACTATAGATTTTGTGTTCTTTAGGGAAATTGGAAGTCCAGAGAGGTAGGGGCCAGCTCAGGTGACTGAGTGGAGGTCTGGGTGTTAGAACCAACTCTCTAGCCCTCCCTTCCTTATTCTCCCTTTCTCCCGCTTTCTTTTTGTAAAGAAACAACCCAGGATTGCAGTGTTCAAAGCAGAGAACAAGAAGAGTCTGAGAGGTTGGGGGAGGGATCCTGTGCCTGGAACTGAAGTCAGATGTCTCAGGCTTGAGGAAGATGCTTCTAGCTGGAGGTGGGGAGGAAGAACTTCCCTATGGGAATAGAAAGCCTGCAAATAAAGTGAATGAAAGCCAGAGGGACAAGAGAGGGAGCAAAGTGGCAGTTTATCAGTATATTGTTAGGACAAAATTTACCGAAAAAGAAATGAAATTCAATGATTAGGTGAGAGGAGTTAAATACCTTTCGCACCGAAAAGGGAAGTTGGGCTTGAAGGAATGATAAACCTTGGGGGATGTGATGAAGGAATATTGCTGGGGAGTGGTGAATAATTCAGCATGAAATTTGTTTTATCTTTTTTTGGTTTATTTTCCTGAATTTTATTTTATTAAACCTTATGAATTACAAAGTTATTCATATTTTTTTCTTTTGCCACGCCAGAATCAAGTGATGCTCAGGCTTAACCCTGGCTTTGCACTCAGGAATCACTGCTGGCAGTGCTAGGGGACCTTATGGGATGCCGGGGATGGACCAGGATTGGCTGCATTCAGCCTTGCCTACTGTACTATCACTCAGGTGCCTGCAGCTGGGCTTTTGACCTTCGATGTTCCATTGAACCCTCCGTGTGGGGCAGATTCCCTGCCACTGGGCTACAGCCCCGGGCCCTAAAAGTAATTTTAGTAAGATGCATTTATTCAAACTCATCTCTGTGTGATCAGGATGCTCTTCTCTGTCTGGCTGCAGGGGTGGCGGGAGCAGATAGTTTAAGAAAAGGAAGTTAGTGCTGTGAGGCAGGTAAGAGAATGTCTACTGCCTCTGTTGACTCTCATTTGCTTTTGATCCAAACAAGCCATCTGCTAAATTGGAACCTTCTTTGATTTGTTCATTTGCCTGCCTGCCTGCCTGCCTGCCTGCCTGCCTATCTATCACACATGAACCTGGGTTGGGCATGTGCAAGGCAAGCCCTTTTCCTGCTGTACTATACTATCGCTCAGCCCCATACAGGAGAATGCTCTGAAAGAGTTTGCAGGCCAGAGGCTGAGGGACTTGTCCATGTCGGGGCAGGAGTCACGCTGACAGAGCCCATAGAGGTCACCCGTTTAGATGAAGCACATATTGAAGGGACAGGTAAAATTAGGTCTCCATAGATTTTAGTTATCTTATTTTATTAGAAAGAGAAATCCTTACCTTATTGTGTGGTATATTTTAGAGTCTGGTATCTTATTATGTTGCTTAACAAAGAATTCCATTTTGGCTTTTAGAAAATATTTGTTTTAACTAGCTTCCTGTAAAGAACAGCTTATGTTTACTGGAGACAGTAACTGCAGGCCCATTATCTACCTTATCTCCGTCATGGAAAGCAGAAGCAGGGAGAGATAAACAGCTTGGGGAGTGCTGGCATTGCCGGTGTGGAACTATGAAATGCACAGTCACGGAGCTCTGGACCGAAAGGCTCTTCCTCACCTGGGCTGCCACGCCAGCCGGCTGCTGAATGATCTAGCAGAATGTTGGGGATCGCATCACTTCCTCCAGAAGAGGGGGCAGGAGTACAGGATAGTGACAAAGAGGGAGGAAAGACCGGAGGAGAGAGAGGAGTTTGGGGGTGAGGGAGTCTTCAGGGAAGGGGGACTTTCTAATTCACCTTCTGAGTACTCAGAGGAACGCAGGGCTCTTTGGGTGTGATGTGTTCATTTCTCTCTGCAAGTTTGGAAAGAATAGAATTGCAGCATGGTGGGAGAAGGATTTTTGGTGTAATGGTGCCTGCCAAAAAGGCTGGGCTGGGCTGGAGCGATAGCCCAGAGGGTAGGGCGTTTGCCTTGCACGCTGCTGCCGCCCATACCGCCTGGGTTTGATCCCGGCATCCCATATGGTCCCCAGAGCACCGCCAGGGAGTAATTCCTGAGTGCAGAGCCAGGAGAAACCCCTGAGCACTGCCAGGTGTGACCCAAAAAAAAAAAAAAAAAAAAAAAAGGGCTGGCACTCTCAGAGGAAGTAGATTTTGAGGATGTCCTCCTGTCTGCGGCGCTCTGTCCTTCTCTGGCTCTGGGACGGACACGTTGCCAAAAAGCTGATCGTTGGAGCATCTTCTGATCCACAAGCCCATATTGGAGGCTCAGCGTGGCAGGATGGTCTAAACCAAACCCAACACAAAGGCCATTAGGAGACTTGGTTTCCTCTGTTGAAAGGGGCTCATTGCCTGTCTGTCTAGCTCTCTATCACCCTTACCCCCCCTACTCTCCCCATCTCTCTTCACACATAAATACCAATTTAGCTTTTGTACTATCAACTGTCTTACCTAATCGCCTATCTATACTTCTATCATCTCCATCCTCTATATCCCACTGTCAATCTATTATCCAATATTTGTATCTATCTCTATCTATCACATCTGTTTGTATCTGTCTGCCTGCCTGTCTGTCTATCCTCTCTGTCTCCTGTCAGGCCCATCAAGATGAGCTACACAGAGGAAAGACAGAATATCAGAAAATTGAGGCCACTGCAGATGGGCATGTCAGAAGCAGATGCTGAAATGGGCCTCCTAAGACCTTATCAGGGTTCAAGGTCTTGTTGGGGGTCAGGGCAGGAAGGCAGGAAGGGAAAAATGAGCTACAGTGTGGATTCTCCTGCTGGGAGCCCACCCTAGGCAGAGGGAAGGTGGGGCTGCGCCTTCCACATCCACCCCGGGAGCTCTGGCACCGTGCTGCTCCCAAGGCTGCCTGCTAACCTCACCCTTCAGGAAGCTGCTGGGTCTCCCTGCCCCTGAAGGCCAGGGGCTCATGGTCCTGCCAGCCTGGGGGCAGCGCGGCATTCAGCCAACTCGTTTCCTCCCTCCAGAGCCATCCCTGTTACCCTTCGCTGGCCTCTTTCCCTCTCCCCTCTGTCTGTCTCTTCTCTTGCACCTCCTCCCTCAGGCCTGTCCTCCAGCTGTCCCAGAAGCTTGTGATGCTCACCAGAGACCTGGAGGTGGTGCGTAGTTCAAGGAGGAATGACTCTAAACCTTATATTTTGGGTTCTCGTCCACATAGACCAGCTCCGACCCCTGTCCACAGTGGTGGAGGGAAAGACCCAGCCAGGCTGGTTCTGTGGCACAGAAGCTGTCAGATGCTGGGCCGTGAGCTCCTGGTCTGCCAACTGTGAATGACAGTCAGGGAGAAGGAGTTGGATGAGGCTGGCTCGCGATGGCATTCCAAGCATACAATGGGCAGCCAGAAAAGCCATTTGGGTTTTTCCCTCCGTTACCTCTCTGGGAGATAAAGGGGCTGGCAGATCCTGGCTGCCAACAGAAGGGTCACAAGGGCGCCAGGAAAGCAATGGAGAGTGCGGCTTGACGTTGGCCTCCAGCTGCCCGGAACTACAGAGTGGCTCTTGCAGGGACTTGAAAGCGTGCAGGTGATGGAAAGGGTCCAGCTTCTCTGCCTGGACCATGGACAGAGACAGAAATCAGCTGGGAGGCCTCTGAGATTCCTCAGTGATTGTCCTTGTAGCATCATCCCTTGGTGGCGCCACTGCTCTGGGTGGCCCAGACCTCCTGATTCTGAGTTCCTGGAGTAATTCCAAGTGTGGCAGAGTGAGGTGAGAGCATGCGCACCGTTTGGCCGCACAACAGGGCCCACTGCTGACTCTGTGTGCTGGCAGCTCATTTGCTCTACATGAAATTTCCGTGTCTGGGCTGGGAGCCCAAGTCAGGGCCTGGAAAAGACCGTCAGCCCCTTCCAAGGACTATACGACATGAAATCCACGTGTGGCAGCTCCTGTGGAATGGCTCCTTCCTTCCTTCCTTCCTTCCTTCCTTCCTTCCTTCCTTCCTTCCTTCCTTCCTTCCTTCCTTCCTTCCTTCCTTCCTTCCTTCCTTCCTTCCTTCCTTCCTTCCTTCCTTCCTTCCTTCCTTCCTTCCTTCCTTCCTTCCTTCCTTCCTTCCTTCCTTCCTTCCTTCCTTCCTTCCTCCCTCCCTCCCTCCCTCCCTCCTCCCTCCCTCCTTCCCTCCTTCCCTCCTTCCCTCCCTCCCTCCCTCCCTCCCCTCCCTCCCTCCCTCCCTCCTTCCTTCCCTCCCTCCTTCCCTTCCTTCCTTCCCTTCCTTCCCTCCCTTCCTTCCTTCCTTCCTTCCTTCCTTCCTTCCTTCCTTCCTTCCTTCCTTCCTTCCTTCCTTCCTTCCTTCCTTCCTTCCTTCCTTTAACTCCATTTCAGGCTTCAGCCATTCCTATGTCTTTATTTTTTTAATATTGGTAAAAACAACATGAGCTTTTCTCTCTTCACAGATTTTAAGCCTGCGTGTACAGCACACTCTTGTTGGCTACAGGTATAACTGTCCGGATGTCTGGAGCTGACTCAGGAAGTCGAAGCTTGATGCCTGTCCATGGATAATTCTCACCTTTCCTCCCTAGCTGTCTTTTGATTTATTTTTTTTAAAATTTATTTGAACACCATGATTTACAAAGCTGTTCACAACACAGTTGTTTCAGGTATTCAATATTCCAACACCAGTTCCACCACCAGTGTGCCCTGCCTCACCTTACCAAAGACCCTGTTTCTTTTCCCCGCCCGCGCCCCTGAGCACCTGCCTGACTTTGTTTCGGTTTCTGTCTCTTACTGTTTTACACTCCTTATACTTCTCCACTTGGGCTTCTGTGTCTGCCCGTGTCACCCACCAGAATAGTCTAAGTCCATCCTGACAGTAACAGTGAAAAACTTCCTCCCCCTCCGAAGTCAAGCCTTAGACCTGCAGAAGAAGCCAACACAGGTCCTAATTTGGTTTAATATTTGGGAGCTCAGGAACCCTGCAGTGCGCTTTACAGCAGGTGACTTGCACGGGCTTCCCAGGGTTCCAGCTTCATTCCTCCCAGAAACCGGCTGCATTTTTATGACTTCTCTTTTGGAGGGTCAAGTGATGGGTGACTCGATTTTCTCATGAACAACAGTGCGGCCCTTGAGTTCTGGCCTGGCCTCCAGCAGTGAGACAATCCTGCCGGCACCCACTGGAGTCCAGACACCCACCGAGTCATCCGCCGCCACAAGCGCTCCTGCTCCCTTCAGAGGAGCCTAGTGCAGCATGCAGATTCCTGCAGTGTGAATTGCAGAGGCTTCGTGCACAGGGAGGCAAGAGAGCTAATTAATACTTCTCATATGGAGTATAGGCTGATATCCTATTTGGATATACTGAGGGAAAGAGTTATATTAAAATATAGGTTACACATGCCCATATATGTCTGTAATGGTCAATATAATTAGTGCTGGTTAAGGGAGCAGGCATGGGGATGGAGAGGTGGGTGGGAAATGAGGGTCTTTGGTGAGAACACACTGGTGGTGGGATTGGTGTTGAATGATGAATCTTTCTAACAACTGTATTGTGAAAAACTCTGTACTTTGTAAATCACGGTATTTAAATAAAAAAAGAAAAGATATAGGTTCGTTTACAATGACATAAGTGTATCATTAAATTTATTTCAGCTTCTACTTCTTTATGAAAAAAGGTGCCTGGGCCTGGGAGGTGACCCACAGAGCTATTGCAGGCTTTGCTGTGGGAGGTCCAGGTTGGATCCCGGGCTCTGCATTGAGCACTTCTGGATGTGACCCATAAAATCTCCCTTTCTCCCCCCAAAGGTGGCCATTAAAGACAGTTGGATACCCACATAGGTCACGTGATCTCTCTAGATTGCATCACACGGAGCTCATCTGCATCCCTCAACGCTACAAAGGTGACGTGACCTCTCTAGATTACATCACTCTGAGCTCATCTGCGTCTTCCCATGCTTTTACTTTGCTGTCAGGTTTTGCCTCTTCACTTCCCATCACCGACTCTGCAGGGGTCAGGGAGGTCATCTTTGACCTTGAAATCGAAAAAGGTGGCTCAGGGTTCTGTCACCTGTGCAGGTAAACATGGTCGTAACCGGGTGCTCTGAGGGGGCGCTGGAGTCACACTGTTCACGCAACAAATATTGAGATGATCTTTTAGGCTGCACCCTGGTTCTGTGCTCAGAGATCACTCTTGGCAGAGCTCAGGGTACCATGTGGAATCCTAGGGATCAAACCACAATCGGCGCCTGCAAGGCAAACACCCTACTCGCTGTACTGCGGCTCTGACCCTCAGGTAACATCTTCTTGATGATTAACTATGATGCAAGTTCTGGGAACAAGAAGGAAAGAACCACCAGTCTCCCGTAACTTATGGCTTGGTAAATAGAAAGGCCATCGTAATGTATAATTTTACTGATCACCTTTACTGGGCCATGCGATGCTCAGATATTTGACCTAACATCACTCTGGGTGGGCCCGTGAAGATGTTTTTGGGTGAGATAAACATTTTTCTGTTAAAAATTTTTTAAATATATGTTTGTGTTAAAAAAAATTGTTTTTGTGTCACACCCAATGGTGCTCAGGGATTACTCCGGGCAGGGCTGGGCACCATACGGGGTGCCAGGGCTCACGCCCGGGTTGGCCACGTGCAAGGCAGGTGTCTCTCCAGCCCCTATTGTTTAAAGGACGGTCTTATTGAGTGCGAGGATGGGGGGCAGGAGTTAGGCGTACAGGGAGAATGTGGGCCTCTCCAGAGGCCGAGAAGCAACAGCGCACTCTCAGGTTGAGATGCAGGCATATTTCAGCATGAGGAATGCTCCAACATGAGCATTTAAATGGCAGACAGCAAAGCAGATCGCTGTTCCTTGTGGTGGGCCTTGACCAATGTGCAGGAGGCCCAAATTGATGAAAACGCTAAGAGGGACTGCCCACAGGACGCCCACCTGTGCCCACCTTCCTGCCCACACTGGAGCTTCTCGCGGCTCCCCTGGGCATCCTGATTGCCAACTGCAGATCTCAGGATTTCCCTGCCACCACAGTGAGGTAATTACACGTGTAATTAGGTGATAATTACATATTAATTACACGTGTGGTTGCTTGAGCGAATTACACGTGTCTCTGTTGGTTCTGCTTCTTGAGAGAATCCTCACTAATATGGACATCAAGCAAATGGCTTGTACAGCAAGAAGAGACAGCTCGGGAGGCGCAGATTTGGGGTTGGTTCCATAACATTTTCAGAGTTAGCTTAGATGCTTGTGTTCTCTGAGAGACTTTGAACCACTGGATCATTTCAAATCTGCCCCCCACTCGCCCCCTGTGGGCATCTCTGGACAAGAAGTGACCCAGCCACCTGTCCCCTAAGCCTCATCCATAGTAGAATAATTATCATGTGTTTTTTTCCCAGTCTGATTCGCATTCTTTCTTTTGAAAGTTTTGTTTGGTTTGGTCACACTCGGTGGTGTTCAGGTCTTACTCCTGACTGCACTCAGGAATCACTCCTGGTACCGTATAGGATGGGGAGTTGAGCCTGGGTCTGCGGTGGGCAAGGCAACCACCTTCTTACTCTATTATCCCCCTGCACGCTCCCCCGCCCCCTCAGTTTTATTCTCGAACTCCTTGTTCCCGTCGTCTGCTGCAGTGCTGATCGCTGGGGCGGCACGCACCTTGGCTGTGATGCTGGGGATCGCACCCTTCACCTGAGGGCTTGCACACACCTGACTGAGTTGCAAGGAGAAATTGCCTGCGGTTCCGGGACCTCAGCCGACAGTATCCAGGGTGCCACACTGGGGCTGGGCATGCGGGGGTGGGGGCCCGGCCTTTAGCCCCTTGGCCCATCCTCTCTTGATAAGTCTTGAGTTCAGGTCAGGGAGGCCAGAAAAATTCAA
Source organism: Cryptotis parvus (assembly GCA_021461705.1). Classification (NCBI taxonomy): domain Eukaryota; kingdom Metazoa; phylum Chordata; class Mammalia; order Eulipotyphla; family Soricidae; genus Cryptotis; species Cryptotis parvus. The sequence goes on from JAJIBD010021484.1 coordinate 54,307, forward strand.
TCCACTCCATTTTTCTGTTCCATGCTCTTCCCTTCTGTGATTTAACACAGCCTTAGGCAAGATGAATGAAATTGGCAACATCCTCAGCCAAACGTTCCATGCGGCTGTGACAGTGTGGCTGGCGCGGTTCTTGGCAGTCTTGCTTTCCTGGGGAGCCCAGGTGGGGTGGGGGAGAGGGGGTGTGGGATGAGGTGTTTGGGTCAGCATGGACGACAGTCCTGGCTGTCCACTCTGCGTGGCTGTCCACTCTGCGCGGCTGTCCACTCTGCGCGGCTGTCCACTCTGCGTGGCTCTGAGGACCAGGGCTTCATGCTCCGTGTAAGGGGCTCAGCATGCACCCGGTGGGCTCCCAGGTAGAGGAGAGAGAGGCTCAGAAAGCACCGAGCATGGCTCCAGCACACAGAAGATGCTCCTGAAGTGGGCAGGTTCCACAGGGAGACCCCGGCTCCTTGTTCTTTGGGTAACTGTGCTGACCTGTTGGACAGAGGAGAGAGTCTGAGCACACGGGTGTGGTCAGCCTTGTGCCCAGCTGTCCCCCGCAGAACTCCCAGCACAGGACTGCTCAGACCACAGAGGCTGTGGCGGGGGCGGGGTGTGGTGTGTGTCAGCGCAGCCGGGGCTGGGGTCTCGTCTAGCTCCTCGGGGCTTCCCCAGAGGACGGACTCCTCTGAGCAGTTCCCAGGGTGGAGATACCGCCCCCTGGTGGAGGCGCTTTCTGCTGGCTCCCTTTAAAAGTAGATTTCCAGGGGGCTGATGGATGAATGAGCCCCCTTCCCCGGGGTGGGTGCTGGAGAGATAGGACTCTGGGTAAGGCCCCGGAGCACTGCCAGGAGTGATTTCTGAGCACAGAGCCAGGAGTAACCCCGAAAATTGCTGGGTGTGGCCCCAGAACCATGGAAGAAAAGGTGGGGTGGTAAATTAACTAAGTTTGGGATCTCCCCGGCCCAGAAGCGCCCTCATCTGGCTTTGGGTCGCACAGTGAGTTAAGGAGCCTTTCCCTGAGGGCTGACAGTGCTGAGGCTCTTGACATGGACTAATGGGCCTATGGATACAGCTTCGCGACAGAGAGAACGCTTTGCTTGTGTGGGGTGTTGGGTTCAATTCCCAGCGCGCCACACACACACACACACACACACACACACACACACAGATATGTCTATCAGTCATTTGAGTACTTTCTTTGATAAATGATGTCTGGTCAAGTTTTTTTTGCACATTTTTCTCTTTTAGTTGTGGGGACCACTAAAAGCCCCCCACTGTGGGGGCACGTCAGGCAGTGTTGGGGCACGTGTGGAGCTGGGAGGGCAGGAAGACTGCCACTTGAGTTATGTCTCTGGCCCCTCTTCGCCCATTCACAAGCAGGTTGTCTGGCTGATAGCACAGTGGGTAGGGCGCTTGCCTAGGAAAGGCAGATTCAGGTGGATCCCGGAACCCACCAGCACTGATCTCTGAGTGCAGAGCCAGGAGTAAGCCCTGAGCATCACTGGGTGTGGCCTAAGAATGAACAACAACCCCCTCATGGGTTGTCATTTAGTATAAACTTATCAGACTTAAAAATATAGATCCCATTTCCACATTGGATATTAATTTAAAATATATTCTTCCATTTGCAAATATGACTTGTCAGTTCAGTTTCTTGAATTTGACTTTTTGAAAGTGTCCTCAAGGTAAAAGTTTAAAATTAATATACTTTTCCTTGGTGGTTAGTGTTTTGATGTGATATCTAAGAAGGCATGACTAATCTGAAGTCATGAATTTTATTCATATTTTCCCTGAGAGTCTTCTGCGTGTCGCTGAAATCTTTTGTCCTGTAATCTTATGGAGTGAATTTTTTAGACTGGGAGCTAAGGATCCACCATCCCGGCACCGTTTCCTGAAAAGACAATTCCTGCTTTGAATCATCCAGGCATCCTGGTCGAACGTCAGTTGATCATACACATTAAGGCTTATTTCTGATTCTCAGATTCTCAGTTCCATTTATCTCCGGCAGTTCTTGTGCAGGGCTAGGCACTCAGGCTGTGATTACGGAATCTTTGCAGCAAGTTTTGATATCAGCTTTGTTCTTTTTTGTATGTGATGTTTTGACACCCAGAACAAGTCAGATGATGAAAGCTGAAGCTCTAGGTAAAAAATAAATAGGCAATTTTGAGAACTTTGTTTCCCTTTCTGCATCATTTCTCCATTAAATAACCAACAAGCCTCCCCCGTGAGCATGGGCAAAGCGTCTCCCGGGTTGTTCATGGAAAGCTTGATCCAAGGCTGCCCCTGGGAGGAATACACTAAGCTTGTTCTCATTTAGGTGTAAGTGACTCTAAAAGCTTAAAGTATTACTATTCTTGGGCGAATTTGCTTTAAGGAAAAGGGAACGAAAATGTTTTTAAAGCTGAATGATGATTCTCTAATGAAGACATTTTCTCTCTCTACTGGCTTTTTTTTTTTCAGGGGAGGAATTCCTCATAGGGCCCCTGGATGACGTCATGCAGGATAAAGTCATCTAGGATGACATCATGGACTGGCCCTTTTGCTTCAGTCCAAAGCTGGCTTTGCTCCTCTGGTAGATTTTCTCCCCCAAAGTAGGAGTTTAAGCCCGGCATGCACTTGCTTTATGGCCTTGTGAGAAACGAACCTCCCAAGCCTCAGTTTTGTCTTATAACAACAGAAGAATCGTGCACATTTTGAAATGCCCAATATTTGTTTTCAGTTGAGCGAAATAAGACAGAGTTATATCTGGACTTGACAAGTACAATCCAGGAAGCAAATGTCCTTGTTCTGTTGAACTGCTCTTCCAGGGCGGAGGGGGAGCTTTTAACCGAAGGAAGTTAATCTTCCTTACAACACCCCCAGGGAAGGCTTGGGGTCTCCCCTCCCCATTCAGGAAACTTCAATTCTACAGAGGCTGGAACCTGGGAACAGGGATTGGAGATCATTTACTCCTGCCTTGAAAACCTCAAGCAGGAACGTGCAGGGTCACCTCCAGTTAGGAGCCAGAGTCCACACTTGACCCCAGGCCGCTTTCAAACCCTCCCAAACCCTTTCCCGGGAGCCAGAGAACATTCCTGAGAGCTCCCTTTGCTCCATGACCACCGACGCAGGAGAAACCAGACTTCAGCCCCAGCGTCCCGGGCCACAGAGCAGAAGGCAGAGACTGTCCTTGGGGCCCGGGCTCACACCCTCACCACCCAGACCCGGACCCGGACCCGGACCCAGACCCAGAGCAGGCTCAGCTCCCTTGCTGATACTCGGTAACGCAGATTTTTAAAAATCTCATTTGGCTTTGGGAGCGTTTATGTTTCTAGGAACTTGTTCACTATCACTATCACTATCACTATCACTATCACTATCACTATCACTATCGTCCCGTTAATCATCTATTTGCTAGAGCGGGCACCAGTAATATCTCCATATGTCCTGTCTCAAGCTAGTAGAACCCAAAGGCATCTATCTGCTTGCTCCAGGAACATAAAGAGCCTCAAACAATTATATTAGGTCAAAGGGAATGACCAAATATAAATGTTACTGGTATTTGGCATATCAAATACTACACGAGCAGCTTGCCAGGAACTTGTTATGATTAAAAAATGAAAAGCTTAGAGTCAATGGCCTAAACTGCCGGGCCTCCTTCCCACACACGTGCTAATGTTCCTGAGACATTGACCCGAACCGGTGCAGCCCAGGGAACGGGCTCTCCACAGCGCTCCCGGGCCTGGCCGGTAGATGGCAGCATTGTGCAGCCGATGCTCCACTCCCCTCCCCCCACGTCCCAGCACCCGGCCCGGCGCAGGCGACCGGTGCCTTCAGTGCTGTACCGTCTACACATGGTCTGCGCCTGGCGGGTCACAACAGGCCTGGACCCACAGCGTGGGGCCGAGCCCAACGCGGCGTTTCTTGTGGCTGCGGATTTAATTGCTTTGGCTAATTGGCCCAGATCGTTTGCTCTTGCTCTTGGCCCCCCATCAAGACAAAGTGCGGAAAGATGCATAAATACTCTCGACTCAAATGTTTTGCTCCACGTTCCCCTAGCCCCCGCTCCAGGCACCCGCAGTTTTTGTGCCTTGAGCGTTTTCATCCTTAGAGTCCTGGTGTCTGCCCGCCGCTCTCGGTTCCGGGTCGCTGCTTCCAGCTCGGGGTCTCGCTGGACCCAGGGCGCCTCCCGCGGGCGATGCCGGCTCTCGCCACTAGAGGGCACCATGGTCACGTGCTGCGCAGGCCGGCTGCACGGTCCCTGGCGGGCCCTGTCCTAGGCGTGACCTTTGGGACCTGGGATGGGCTGAGGGCTGGGGGCCTCCTCCGGACTCTGGGACCCTAGGGGGTGCTCTGACCGGCACGCCCTCATAAGCATGCACCTACCATCTCCGTTGCTGCCTGCTTCTCTCCCTGAATGGACGGCCTCTCCCCATCAGTTTTAGAAGATCTTCAAGGGACACTCATTTTTTGGGGAAAAAAAATCTCAGTGACACCTAGTTTCTCTTCGCCGTCCACGTCAGTCTCTCAGCCCACCCCGCCTCTGCCGTCCAGCTGCTGATAGACCAATTTCTCAAGGCCCTCTGAAGTCTCTCCCCTTCCCCCTCCGCCTTCCAGAAGCTCAGGGGCTTTGGGTCTGGCCAGAGCCGAACCCTCTTCCCGCAGGCCGTGTCACCCGGGCCCACGGCGCTGGACTCTCACTGGACTGGCTTTATTTTCTGTGGCAGTTGCTCCTTTGTCAACAGCTGCACCTGTCCTGGGCTCTGTGTTCTGACTTGGTCCTCTTCTTAATTCTCTTCCCACCCTGGGGAGCTTGTTAGTATGCGGAGAGAGCACACCCTCTGCCCCTATGTCCTGAAGGAGCTGCAGTCAGCTTGAAGTGGGCTTTTTTTGGTCGCACCTGCAGTGCTCGGGGTTTTACTTCTGGCTCTGTGCTCAGGGTTCACTTCTGAGAGGGCGTGGGAGACTCTATAGGGATGCCGAGAATTGCTCCAGGGCTGGCCACGTGCAAGGCAAGCACCCTCCCCCATCCGTTTATGTCTCCGGCCCATGAACTTTTTATCTCGTCTGAACTTCCCTTTTGAACCACCATGTCTGTGCTGTCTTTGCTGAACCAACTGGGGTGAGCAGAAGTCTTTGTTGAGGCAGCAGGTTCCTGAGGATCCCTTTGAGGACAGTGAAGGCATGTCTGCTCCCGCCAGAGCTTTAAATAGCAATATGCCGCTTCCCTCCACCAGGGGCTGCTTCTCTGTCAAGGCTTCTTGAAAACTGTCTTTCATAATGCATAACTAGAGTATGCTACCCACACGGCAGAGCCTGGCAAGCTACCCGTGTCGTATTTGATATGCCAGATACCAGTAACATTTATGGACCTCATTCCCATGACCTGATGGAATGGTTTGAGGCTCTTTATGTTCCTGGAGCAAGCAGGTGCCCTTGGGCTTTACTTGCATGAGACAGGTCATATGGAGATGTTACTGGTGCCCGCTCGAGCAAATCGATGATGTGCGGGAAGACAGTGATACAGTGAAGACAGTGGTGAACTAGGGGCGCAGTGGTGAATTTTACCTCTCTTCTTCCCCACCCTCTTCCGGCCAGGTGCTCTCAACCCCCTTCCCGGCCTGGCTGATTGGGCAGGGACAGGACATTTGACTCAGCGTCACCCCCAAAAGAGGATGGCCACGGCCAATGGGAGTCTTGGGAGGTAGGCACGGAACAGACGGGGAGTTGTCTCACGGAAATATGGAGAGCTGAGCAGAAAATCACCAGGTGGCATACAAAGACAGTAAACTGAGGCATCTTGCTGACCAGGAGATGGAGGTCAGCAAGCTCCACAATGTCCCTCCCCATTTCCAGTTTTCTGGGATGCCCAGAGTATCCCTCCGCTCAGGGTTCTGAGGCCTTGTGTGTGCTTACCCGAGTCAGGCAAGAATAGTTCTTCCTGAAAAAGCAGAGGGCACTGAAAGCTAAGGAAGAAAAGACAAGCAGTGAAGAGCGCCAGCAGGACCTGGCGGGGCCACCCGTGGTGTGTGACGGTGGCAGGAAACTCAGCCCACCCCGTGAATTTTGATCTTTTTGAGCTGGTCCACCAGCCACAGGGGCAAAAAGTCTCATGTTCTTTGCAGGCATCATGAGACTTTCCAAACGATACACCAATAGGAAGCATTTGCTAACTTCCTTCCTTTGGGTCACTCTGATGGTGCTCAAGGGCTGCTCCAGCTCAGTGCTCAGGGTGCTCCCTAGAGTGCTGGAGAATCATGGATGCTGGGGCCAGAGAATAGCACAGCGTAGGGCGTTTGCCTTCCATGCGGCCTACCGGGTTCAATCCTCGGCATCCCATATGGTCCCCAAGCACCACCAGGAGTGATTCCTGAGCGAAGAGCCAGGAGTAACCCTGAGCATAGCTGGGTGTGACCCCAAAAGCAAAAACAAAACAAAACAAAACCAAATAAAAAAATCCTGGGCCTCCAGGCTCCTGTAGGCAGTGTAGGTGCTCCAGCCCTTGAATGTTTATTTTATGCTGGGAACTCAGTTGTTTCCCGGGAAACAGGTTAGTGAGAGTTGGCTCTGAAGGAACCCACAGTCCCAGGTACAAAAAATCCTACGCACAACACAGTGACAGCCCTGAAGTTGAACGGAGCATGATGTGACTGGGATGGAAGGAAGGGATTGTTAAATCTGCCTCTCGGGGTGCGTCGGGGAGGAGATGAGGGGCTTTCACAGAGGAGGGGACCTTGGGGGACGAGGAAGAGTTTGCGGAGTGGAGGGGGTGTGTGTGTGTGTGTGTGTGTGTGTGTGTGTGTGTGTGTGGTGTTCAGGGCAGAGAACAAGGACTACCAATAGGAGAGAATCCAGCCAACGGGACGGTTGGTAGATTGCAGTGTGTGTGTGTGTGTGTGTGTGTGTGTGTGTGCACACACGTGATGCCTATGCATGTGAGAGTGGTATCAGATGACAGAGAAAAAGCAGGTGAGGGTCAGATGTAAAAGACCTTGAAGGTCAAGATTAGGAGCTTGAATTTCATCCTGAGGATACTTAGGAGTCACAAAGGATCTTAATCTGGGCTTTTATCAGTGATGTCATGGAACACCCCTGATGGCTGCATGGAGAGACTGGAAAGAGGAGGAGGGGGGGCCAGTCACTCTCCAGCAGGGACAGAAAAAATTGCGGGTAGCTGAGGGCAGGTGAAGAGCAGGTGAGAGCGGGTGAGAGCAGGGGTGAGAGAGAGAGGGAAGAGAGAGAGAGAGAGAGAGAGAGAGAGAGAGAGAGAGAGAGAGAGAGAGAGAGAGAGAGAGAGAGAGAGAGAGAGAGAGAGAGAGAGAGAGAGAGAGAGAGAGAGAGAGAGAGAGAGAGAGAGAGAGAGAGAGAGAGATTAGGGCCTGGTCTGGTCCAGCTGCAGATAAAATATCTTCGGAGAAGATTTGCATTCCGTTAAAGGACGCTCTTGGGAAAAGCAGGAATTTAGCATTGTGGTATCAGGATCCAAGCTGGTTCCCAGGTCTAACTCACCGTGGAGGTGGGGCATGTCCAGCTCTACATTCAGGTTGAAAGTTTTAGTTGACTGAACAGACTGATGTGCAAGAATGTTAATTGCCATATTTAAATAGTATATTTAAATGGAAACAGAAAAAGGAGACAGGCAACTGCATGAAAATAACTTCATAGGGGCCAGAGCGATAGGCCGGTGGGTAGGGCATTTGCCTTGCATGCAGCCAACCCGGGTTCGATCCCTGGCATTCCATATGGTCCCTCACACAGGCCAGGAGTAACCCCTGAGCATTGCTGGGTGTGACCCAAAAAAGAAAAAAAAAAAAAAAAAGAGAAAAAAAAAAAGAAAATAACTTCATATTATGTGTAGGAAACTTTGGACTCAAATGCTTCTTTCATTGGTTACTAGTCCTGCCTGTCACTGGTTGAGCCCGTTTCCTTGTCTAGAATACAGGGCTAGTAACACCGCCTCAGGCGCTAGGCGCTCCCTAAGCACGCTGAGCAGTAGGAATTGATCAGAACTATTCTCGTTGTTTCTAAATGCCGTACTGTCACTAGAAGACGCTGAGTCTATAGCAATTCGGGTGAAGCCAAGAGAAACAGGTTCTTCCTTGCCTGTTCCCCAGGTTTGCTGTCCCTCAGAGGCTTTGTGTTTTGTGTACTTCATCTTTGTCAGTGGGGGGGTAGAATACACGGTCCCCGACTCTAGGCCAGTGGGGAGAGGACCCAGCTTAGCACGACAACTCCTCTTTCCTGGTGACCCCCTTCCTGTCTCATAGTTAGTTTATTAAAATTTATTTTGAAGCCACAAGGCAGAATTCAGGGGCTGTTTCTAGCTCTGTGCTTGGAGTGCTTGGGGGACCTATGTGGTGCCAGGGATTCAAACTAGAGTTGTGGCAAGCGCCTTATCTCCGTGCTATCTCCCCAGGCCCAGGCCCCTTGATATATTTGCAGTTGCCCTGTTCCCATTTCTGTAGACTAGATGTCAGTGATGCTCCTAAGTGCTGTTGGAGAGAGCCTGTAGGCTCTGATGATTCAGTACTGATTCAGACCAGCAGGTGGCGGGTGGCTCTGGCTGTGATCCGGAATCTGCTGGCTCTGTTCTTAGGGATCACTCCTGGTTCTATGCTCAGGGATCCCTCCTAGCTCTCCTCTTAGGGATCATTCCAGTCTTGGGCTCAGGGATCACTCCAGTCTTGTGCTCAGGGATCACTCCTGGCTCTGTGCTCAAGGATCACTCCCCCACTCTATGCTCAGGGATCACTCCTGGCTCTGAGCAGGGACTGCTCTTGGCAGGGTCTGGGTGGACCATATCAGGTGCTGGGATTAAACCTTGGCTACTTGCAAAGCAAGAACTTTACCTGCTGAAGCTCTCTCCCCACCTCTCCTTCTTGTTCGTTAACAATGATAGGGTCTCCCGGTGAATCAGCACCTTAATTTACCTTCATGGAATAGTCTCAAACTGTGCTCAGGGCCCATCTGTGCTGCTACTCTGGAAGGTTCCTGTCTCAGGCACCTTCTCCCCAGCACCCGCAGCTCACCCATGCAGGCTTCTATACAAGGACCAACCAAACACCCCAGAGGCATGTAAAGCCAGGTGAGGCCCAAGAGCCAGAGAGGGGATCTGGAGCTTCTCGGCTCCCTCTCCAATGGGCTCAATGGCTTGTCCCTGACATTCAGCCCGGTAGCAGAGGCCCACACGGGCTGTGGTCAGAACCACAGGGTGAGCCTGACCGACACCCTCCCTCCGGGCAGTTGCATCTCAGGTGTGCAAAGCTGTAAGAAACTGCCCAGGTGACTGTTTCCAGCACAGGGCCGGAAAAAGGGTCCCAGGATGAGTTGTTAGACACGAATGTGGCTGGCAACTTTTAAATTGCAGATTTTCTTGCTAACAAAATTTAAAAAAAAGTTCTGGCTCATCGGGATGCTACTGCATATTCATGGAAAAGAAACGACTGGAAAGATCCATACTGTGGTATGTATCAGCCGTTCTTACCACTGGGGAAGGGGTGGTCGTGGCTCTCCAAGGGGCAATGTTCTGTCTCACATATTTTTTCTGGAGGTTTGACAATGAATTCGGACGTGCTATTCACAATTAGAACCATAAATCCTGCCAATACATTTATTTTAAAAATTCATTTGAAAGAATGCTAGGTGGATAGTGTATGTCATTATTTTCGCCAGCTCTGGAGCCGTCCGGTGATTCCAAACGCTGCTGTTTTCTGCAGACAGAGCTGGCTCTCCATCTCGTGCTGGGAGAGACAAGTGAGGCTGTCTCAGGGATCCCACTTGCCTGTCACTCCCCACGACTGCTTCACAACTCACGTGTCAACTCAAGTGCTGTCAGCTTAAGCCTAGAGTCCGGGATGTGCTTGAACAGTTCGCTTGGTGTGGGCAATTCTGTGACTGACCTTCGCTACACAATCACCAGCATCCCCAGAGGCCAGACAGATAGAGTGTGGCCCCAGCATCCAGGAGGACAAAGACAGGAGTGACCACATGTCACATGATTAGCCTCCCCGCCTCCAGGGACACAGAGACTCTTTTCAGTTAGATTATTCCTCTCTGAGGAACTGCTCAGGACCAGTCCTTCCCTTTCGCATGTGCAGCCCTTGGTCTCCCCAGGCCTATGGAGCCAGCCCCTTTACTGCCCAGAAGACCAGATGCTAAAGCTTCCTAATGGTGTGGAAGTGATAGGAAGTAAGGCCGGTTGGGAAGAGTCACCGCGGGGGAGTAACGTGGGCGAGTTTGATGTTGACTTGTGGTTCTGGGAGCATGAGCAAGACCTTTGCTCTTTGTGCTTCAGCTTTTTTCACCCGTAAAATGGAAATATTAAAATTGACCTTGGCTTTGAAGAAAATAGTGTATGCCCAGTGGCTAACTTAGCACCTGGCGTGTGGTGGACCGCAACAATGTGTAGCTCTGACTGTGTTATTTGACTGTTCACAGAGTAGGTGTTCTAGAATGAGAGTAGTTGATATGAAACTCAGCTTTGTGTGGGAACATGTTCAGTTTGGAGCTCTCTGCTCAGGAATGTGTGTGTGCTCATGTATGTGCATACTCATGTGCATGCATGTTCGAATATGAACAGAATTTTCCCAAAGTGGTCAGGAAAGAAGAGTCTGGAAGCCATTATATTTGTTGTTTTTTTTTTTTTTTTTTTTTTGCTTTTTTTTGGGTCACACCCGGCAATGCTCAGGGGTTACTCCTGGCTCTTTGCTCAGGAATTATTCCTGGCGGTGCTCAGGGGACCATATGGGACGCCTGGGATCGAACCTGGGCCGGCACAGGCTGGCCACGTGCAAGGCAAACGCCCTACCGCTGGGCTATCACTCCGCCCCATGGAAGCCATTATATTTGAAGGGAATGGGATATGCTTCTCTGTAACGAGAAAGCTCAGCTTATAGAGCCTGTTTTTTCTTTTGAGCCACACCCAGAGATGCTCAGAGGTTACTCCTGGCTCTACACTATGGAATTCCTCCTGCGGTGCTCGGGGGACCATATGGGATGCTGGGGATCGAACCCACGGTGGCCTCATGCAAGGCAAATGCCCTGACACCTGTGCTATCGCTCTGGCCCCTTGTAGAGTCTTTTAAGTTTTGTAGAATTCCCATTAGAAGAACAGGAAGTTTCCTCCAAAAGAGAACAAGAGCCAATGGATGGAACTCTGGGGAGTTGAGCCCACACAAGAATGAATTCAAATAGTGAGATCTGACCACTGGTTGATCAGGCTGCCCTTGGGTTGCCCTGTCCTTGGAATTATGCCTCAGAAGATCTGTGACTCACAGAAAGACGGAGAGTACGACTTTGAAGGGGTGTCTAGCTGAGAATGAACTCCAAGTACAAGTCCTAAGACTTTAGTAGCTGTCTTGTCCATTTTTCTCTTGTGTCAGTCCCATAGGAAGCAGCACTCGGCAAGCCCCTTGATATTAAATACTGTTATAACTTTGAAGGAGCTGCAGAAACCCACATGGGGTGAAAACAGTCTTCTTATCCTTACCTACTTATCTCCCTAGAATGAAATTTCTTCTTGGTCTAGGCAGAGTGTCCCAGCAAAGCTTTTCTCCTCAGAATGATTAAAGTCTTCACGTCCAGCCAGTCTCATTCATTTTAACTGTTCCATTTCCCAAGAATATCATCTCATTACTTTTTCAATGACCCAATATTTTCAGCACAAGTGAATGAGTCCAGAAAGTCATTTTAGCCATTGATTATTTTTGGTAACCTTCTGATCTGTTCTAAATCCCTTTTCTTTTAATTTCCATTTATGTCCCTCTGTCTCGTCATCTGTTCCGTGCTGAAAATAGTATCTTGGCTTGACCTTATTATCTACCACTTAAGATTTTACAGTCTTTGGTTAAATCTCATCTTAATAAGTACTGCTAGGTTTGCAGAATGTCATTTCTCCTGGTTCTGCACTCAGGGAATTACTCCTGGCGGTGCTCAGGGGACCATATGGGATGCTGGGGATAGAACCCAGGTCAGCATGGGCCAGCCACGTGCAAGGCAAACACCCTACCCGCTGGACCATCGCTCCGCCCCCACCACTCCTCTTTAATCTTGTACTGTCTCCCAAATATGTTTGTGAAAATACCCAAATACTATTTGCATGAGATTTACTTATTTAAAATATTTAAAAAAATTGAGATTCTCTGGTTTACTGTTAATAATGGCTTCTCATGCACATAGTCCCAACACCACACTGATGACCCATTCCTTTCCCAAGGATCTTACCATCCCTCCCTACCAACTTCCCTCCGTCTCAATTGTTTGTCTCCCCATTCTCCCATTATGTGGACTTTAAAAAATATTTTTTATTATACCACAGTTAAACATACAGTTACAAAGGTGTTCATAATTGCTTCTTGGTAATACAGTATTCCAGCACCCATTCCTTCACCAGTGCCCCATCCCCACCACCAGTATACCCACACCCTCCCGCCCACCCTCCCAGGCTGCCTCAGTAGCAGGTACCCCCCTTATTCTCTCTTTCTCTCTCTGCCTCTCTCTCTCTCTGCATCTCTCTCCCCCTTCTTTTACATCATTATGTGAACTTTGGATCTTAGCTTCTATCTTGCTGTGAATCTGTTAGTCCTACAGATGAGAGAGATCACGCTGTATTTAGCCCCTTCCATCTGACTGCCTTCACTCAGCATGACACCCTCCAGTTCTGTCAATGTTACTGCCTATTGCATGGTTTCATTCTTTCTTAGAGCTCTATTTGCAAGAGATTAAACATATTATAGGGCAGGGCAACGTATGAAGTGATATTAGTTAGATCTTCCATTGTTGCAGCACATCTGCCCAGAGACTCTGCATCTGGCCTGGAGTTGCCTCCTGCAGGTCACTTTGTAGATAGAGGGAGGACAGTTTGAATGTGACAGTTCATCTGACCATGTATTCTATACTGATTGGTATAAATATTCTCTCATGCTGCCACAATCATCGCGGGTCTAGCTAGAATTTACCAGTATATTTGCCTGGCCACGTTGAATCTCTTAAGTAATGAGACCAGAGAGAAAAGCTCTTTGCCTCCAAGCAAGCAAGCATGGCTCTCTGATAACTCAAAGGCAGATAAAATACAGTACTACCATGAAGTAAAGACGAGACTTTTGTGAAGGCTTGGAGAAATATTTAATTGACTATAGTATATTCTTTGGCACAGATACATGCCTTTGTATTCTGAGATACAGTTCATCTCAGAAACTCCTTCTCTCTACCCTACAGAGACATTTCCAAGGCAGATCTTGGCTGGGCAACATTAACATTTCAAGGGGCCTAGGTGAGGTCCTGGGATAAATTACCTAAGGGCATTTGACCCTGATGGCTTTCCATAGGAGTGGGAGGTCTGGGCTGCAGGGATATAAAACTAGCCTGCTTCCTCTCGCTGGCTCTCTCTTTCCCCCCTTCTGCTTGCCCCTTCATGGCCTCTTCACAGTCTCCTCTTTGCAGGGTCTTAACACGTGGTGGCATCCATCTTGGCCTACATGTGACTGGGGCCCAGCTGGGACCCCTAAGTACGGGGGTCTTTCCCCTATTGCTGATTTGTATGCCTGAACCTGTGCTAAGTAAAGCATTTTGAGACTTTACGGATTCTTGCGTCTTTCTCTGTGCGCCGGCTGCCGATCCCTGGGACAGAAGGGGATCCCTAATCCTTCTACCGGAATTTGTGGGGGTGTGCCTCAGTGTTTCCCTGCATTCTATGAGCTGAGTGATGGAGGAGTGAATTCTAATGGGAGAGGATAGTTCAGTAGGAGAGCTTTTTTAGAACAGTATTCTGTTAGCAAACATTTATTCAACTTGTGACTCTGATCTGGACATCAAATACAGGCATAAACATAGAAAAATAGTACCACGAACCTGCTAGTTGGTGTTGTGGGTTAAAATACACAAGAAAACAAACTTCACATGGAGAACAGGATCTGGAAGAACTAATTTTCACATTCAGAGCTGGGAAGAAAGAAGATAGAATGTTGTCCAGGGGGAGGGAGTTTGCTTTGCACCTGGCTGACCCTGGTAGAATCCTCAGCATCCCATATGGTAATTCCTGAGTGCAGAGCCAGGAGTACTCTCTGAGCACCACTGGGTGTGACCCCAAAGGAAAACAAAAATAGAGAGTTGTACAAAAGAATTTTTTCTTTCCATCTCTCTAAGTTGCTTATCCTTCCCATCTCTTTTCCTTCCATCTCTCTAAGTTGCTTTACCTTGTGGGTAAATCTAAAGTAAGAGACATTGAAAAGATTCTCCTTTCTTCTCACAAAGGCTATTCTACATGTCCTGCTCCTGCCTTCAGATCCAGTTTTGCACTGCCTCTGCTGAGTACTGTCTCCAGTCCTGGGGTGAGCTGGAATTCCTTGCTGCAGTTCATTCCTTCTCCAGCTCTCCTGCCCTGCGTGCCACTTACTGCCTGGCTCTACAGATGCCCCTTCATTCCTCCAGAAGAGCGGGAGAAAGGCCACCAGGAGAAGGTGCTGAGGTGGTTATGATGAACCACACTCAGGCCCCCCCGCCTTCCATCGGGAATTCAAAAGTTTCTCAGGTCTTTTTTTCCCTTGGGCTTGGTCAATATGAAATATTGTCATCTTATTTTTTTGTTGTTGTTGTTGGGGGCTATTGGACCACACCCAGTGACACTCCAGGGTTACTGCCAGTTCTGTGCTCAGGGATCACTCTTGGTGCTTGAAGACCATGTGATGTTAGGGTCAGTCACATGTAGGGCAAGAGCCTTGATACTATTTCTCTGACCCTTTTATGAGAGCTTTTAGCTACCTTTTTATTTTCTTGTAAGTGGGGGTACCACCTGGAGGTGCTCAGGAAATCACTCCTGGCAGGGCTTGGGGGACCACATTCAGTGCTGGGGATGGAACCCAGTTCAGCTGCATGCAAGGTAAGCCCCTGTACTGTTTCCCTGATGCCAAATCTTTTAAGAATAAAAGTGTTAATCAGCTTAAAGTCTGTACTTAGATTCATATAATAAATAAACCACCCTCCTCCCACCCCCCAGTCCGCATCTCATTGTTACTTTGCAGTAGTGAGGGTCAGGGGCCAGACCCTGGCTGAGTTGCTCACACGCTTTAGTGGTGGTGGGGGGGGGGCACGTTTCAGCTGCAGGCTCGCACATGCCTGGCTGTGGTCCATCAGAGAGTGTACTTTTTTTTTTGTGCTTTTTGGCTTGTTTTGAATTGTACCTGGTAGCACTCTGGGGTGCTCCTAGCAGGCTACTTGGGGGCCCGAGACACATTTTTGTTGTGGTACCAAGGATTCTAATGGCAGTGCCGTGAAAATAGCCCTGGTGTCTATCTGTAGCCTGCCTGAGGCCCTCTACCTCTGAGCACTCCCCAAGCCCCCTAAGTTGAATTCTGAACTCTATCGGGACACATTTTCAAATCATAAGAAACTTTCGTAAGGCCATGTTTAAATTGGGACCTTGTAGATAGTCTCTGGAAACCAAAGACAATTTCTCTAGAAATCTAGAGGAGAAACCCTCTAGAGGAGGGCTGACATTACTCAGCTTTGAGACATTGGTACCGCTGGTTGATTGAGTCAATCACATTTATTGCGTGTCTGCAATGAGTTATGTGCCAGGCACTGTGTCCCACAGGAGCGAGCGGACAGGGAACGCTCCAGGTGCTCCAACCTTACCTGCTGTTACTGAATGAATTACCAGTGGCACCTCCACTGGGCTTGAGCTATCGATGTCTCTTTGCTTTGTTCTCTCCATCGGCAAAACAAAGACAAGTATCTGATCTATTTCTGTCTTCTCAGGGGTGTAGTAAAAAGCAAACCATGGGGCTGGCAAAACAAAACAAACAAGCTTTCTCATGAAGACTTCCTTGTGTCCAAATTTGGTATTTCCAAGCCGGCTGCAAGTGCTAAATCCACAACTTGCAGCCTCCTGAGAATCACTGCAGGAGGGATCCGGAGCCTGCGGAAGGTGTCATCCAGCTCTGGTGGAGACAGTCATACAGCTCAGAGTCAGATATGTTTCACCAGAGCTATTTTGGGGCTTGTTCATACTGTCACCAACCTCCAATTTCACATTTCACAAACTCCCATGGGGCCCAAGAATAACTCCTTAGGAATCTTCTCTGCTTAGCAGGAACCCAAGGACGGCATGCAGATGGGTCTTGTGTTTAAAGAATAATCTGTCAAAAAAACTGAAGGGGTGTATTACTCATTCTAACACCTAGCACGGAATAAACACCAGACTCCATGGAAATGCAACCCGGGCTCTGCGAACCCAGGGCAGGCATGGCTGGCATAAAAGCAACACGTTTAGAGCCCCCTACACTATAAAACAGTTCTGGTTGATGTCATATAACCAGTGTAGGTTGCGATGCTGTTGGCAAGAACTACAGTGTGACTCTTTTACATGTTGGAGTGAATGAAAAACAGGGTCCTAACCTATGACCCACTGCTATTACGGGAGTCAAAAGGTAGGGGGCACTTTGCTTTCAAGGGACAGAGTCCCTTCAAGTTATATATATAAGTAGACATACTCTAAGATGCCTCTTTCTAGTGGGGCCAGCATATCTGTTTCCGAGCAGCGTGTCCAGCAGGGCCAGGTTCTTCTCAGAATGTCTGCACTTGCAGCCTCCCTGGTTCCTGGAGGTGAGAGAGTCAGCAAGAACTGCCAGGGCCTTTGTGAGAGGCAGTGCGTCCACAGAGATCCAGGGAGCATACTGTCAGACACCTTGCCAGTTGCAGGCCATAGAGAGCTGGGTAAGGCCCAGCCCCTGTATTTAGAGTCTTGGTCACCAGCTGGAGGACACAGGCAAGAGGCAGCTCAGGGGCACAGCGACCAGAGTGATGCTGTCCGGGAGCATGAGCTTTGGTTTTTTAATTATTTTATTATTCCACCGTGAGATAAACAATTACAAAGATGTTCATATTTGGGTTTTGGTCATACAGTGTTCCAGCACCCATCCCTCCACCAGTGCCCATCTCCTATCACCAACATCTCCGGTTCCCTCCCCTCCTCCAGCCCTCCTCCATGGCAGGTTCTTTATTTCTTTCCCTTTCTCTCTCTTTCTCTTTTCCTTCCCTTCCAGATTGTGGATTACAGAACATACATTAAAAGGGTTGCCATGTGTATCTTTTTGCCTCTATTTAATGCTCAGTTCTAGGTTGGCATTAGTACCCTCGACAATTGTTAGCACACTGTTCCATTTTCTGTCTTACCTAGCCTCCTGACTCCCACACGTTTGTGATAATTTCCACCTTTGACAAGACCTCCTGATACATGTTTCACTTGACCTTGGATATTGGTATCATAATATGTACATATATATTTATGTCACGGGAGCATGAGCTTTGGCTTATGAGTTGGTGGGCATCCAAACTGGCACCTGGAGCTCAGAGCAAGGGGATGCTAAGCATACAAGATTCAAGGCGAGGGACCGTGTGCCAAGGTGGAAAAGACACCTACTTTACAGGGATGTGGAGAGATTATGATGTAGGCAGGCAGACAGGGGGCCCGGAATGGCAGTGAACTGTCGCCATCAGGCTATCACCTTTTGGAACCAGAAATGGAGACTTGTTAGGACCCATTAACCATCAATAGACCCCGAGGAAGCTGGATCCACCTTCTTCCACAGACCTTAGCCCCCCCCACCAACCTTTGATGGCCCAGCAGAAGATTCTAGAGCATTCCACCCAAGATGATAAAAGCCCCGTTTGGAAATCAGTCTGGGCTCGCTCTCTGCCTCTGGAGCAACCCTCCGTGTTCTCCCTTGAGTGTGTTTCTCTCTCTCTCTCTCTCTCTCTCTCTCTCTCTCTCTCTCTCTCTCTACTCTCTTCCCTGTCCTAAAACCTCCTTAATAAAATCTGTTTTACTTCACTGCTTTTGTACTTCTGAAAATTCTTTTTTCTGTGAGGAAGACAAGAACCCTGAGGCAAGCCTGGGTAAGGCCTAGGAATGACTTTCCTTTCCTGCAAAGAGCGATTCCTTGCTCCAGCCTGAGTCCGTGGCTTCCTGAGAAATCTCGGGTGGTGGGGATTAACTCCCCGTCCCTAGAGACCGAGCAGACATCAGGTGTGACTTGATGGCCACCTCGTGGGGCTGGTGGGGCTCAGGCCCATGCCATGCAGGGGCTCATAGAAGACTTTATCATTCCTAAGCCTGCCCAGCGGGTCCTGGGTTGCAGAGGCAGCTGGGAAGAAAGCTACCATCTCTCCCCCTTCCTGCCTCACATAAGCCACCTGTGGGGGTCCACCTGAATCATTTACAGGAGGTAAGACATTTGCTTTTCATGCAACCCCGTCGGGGATGCCGCCGGGTCCCCAACAGTGTCAGGACAGAAGTTCTCTTCTACCTTCAAGGACGCCGGGGAACAGATGAAAACTCACGAGTCCAGCATAGTTCCAAAAAGGCTTTTAATAGTACAAAAGCTCTACCACCACAATCCAATATCGTGAAAGAACTCTAGCTCTGGTCAGAACTTAGACCATACAAAAGAGCCTGAGTCTCCCACCAAAGAGAGAGGATCTCACCCGAGAGAAGTCCTACCAAAAAGAAGGAGCAAAAAGGCCAAAGAGCAAAAAGCCAAGGGGGCCTCAAGTCAGTCCTCTTATATACACCAAAGTAATCCAATGGGGAACTCAAAGAACCCTAAACAGAGTGTAGAAGGGCGATGCCACACCCTATTACAGGTATAAACAAAGGTTGTGCCAAGGACTAATCCCTTCTACCGAGATTATCTCTTATGTAAAACACTGGAGAGAGAGAGAGAGAGAGAGAGAGAAGAGAGAGAGAGGGCTGATATAAAGTAATACATCTTAATTTCATGAGCTTCATGTAATCTAGATGCTACCCACAAGGTCCTTCTTATTTATTATCTCCACCAGGGACAAGATTCTGAGTATCTTGTTCTCCGTATACAGAAAGGGTCACACTCGCCTGCTTGAGAGCAAACTAGTATGATCCTTCCTATAATCTTCCTATAGTCTCAACGTAGCCAGGGTGGTAGTCTCCTGGCAAATTCTAACTGTCCCACACTGGGTGCAGTGGGTATAAAGAGGAGCTGTGCCCAATCTAAAAACATAGAATTCTTAGTAGATGTATAAGTCAGAAGTTGTTCAGAGTCTAGGTGACTTCTGTAAGTGCCACACTCTCTAGCAGTGTTTACATAGAAGAGAGATCTCATTAGAATGAACCTTGGCTAAAGTAGATTAAGCTGTGAGTGGGAAAAACAGCAAAGCTCCCAGATTAGCTAAATCTGTCATCCAACACAACCCAACCTTCTTCAGTACCTGACACCATGCATAGCCCCTAATCATTGGCAAGAGTGATTCCTAAGGACCACTGCTACGGCTCCATTTTCTCTGCCTCCGCTGCCCCTCCCCCACACCCACATCTATTTCAGGATGGCTGAGCATAGCAGCAAGATGAATGACAAGAGGGAGAGGCAAAGTTCCCGTATTAAATAATTCCCTCATTCTTTCCCCCTTCCTCAAAGCAAGATAGTAGATACATCGGTGCGTGCGCATGAGATGGCAAGCATGCACAAACCTTGAGTAAAGACTCTTCAGTTTTGTTTGCTGGCTCTGTGCTCAGGCATCACTCCTGGTCGGACTCGGAGGAGTCAGGATCAAACCTGGATCAGGTGCATAAAAGGCAGCAACTTACTCACTTTTCTAACTCTTCGGCCCTAAAAGCTTTATTTTATTTATTCTTAATTTTTATTTTGGTTTGGTTGTTTTTTTGCCCACACCCAGTGGTGCTCAGGCTTTCTCCTAGCTCTGCACTCAGGAATCACTCTGGGCAGTGCTTGAGGGACCATATGGGATGTTGGGAATAGAACCCCAGTTGGCTGCATGCAAGGTGAGCACCTGACCCGTTGTACTATCGCCTCCAGCCTGAAGACTCTTTAGAAGTAGTCATTTGGCTGGCTCAGAGTCATAGGGGGCGAGGGAGAGGGAATAGCACATATGAGGTTCATTATCGCAGGTGCTGTGGCCTGGTGCTTGCCAAGCTTACATATGTTTGAGTGAAAGTTCAGTGTTTAAGAAAGAAAGAGACTGGGACCTCTCAGGGAGAAACAGAAGGAGCGGTGCCAAAAGAATGCTTGGAGCAACTCTCACGGGCAAATGCAAGATGTCTGAACAGGGCGTGTGCGACCACTGCAAGCTGCAGAAGCAGAAACATCAGGCCTGAGGGAAACGGACACAGAGACTGCAGCTGCCAGCGTGGCAAGAAAGCCCACAAAAGAACACTCTCACAGCTTGTCTTACGGTGTATTCATCCAGGATGTTGCAAACATTAAGCTACAGGTTCAGCCGCTGTAAAGCACGGAAATCACAGCGGATTTAGTTAAATGAAAGGTTATTCCTTTCTCTTCCCGAAATCTGAGCAGATGGGCGGCCCAGGCTGGTAGGCAGCTCTGCTTCATGAGGTTGCCAGGACCCAGACTGTTTTCTTCATGCCTCATCTTCTAAGGTGAAGGATGACATCCTACCCCCATATCCAACTTCCAGTTTGCAGGAAGAGGGAACGGAGAGCTGAGCTCATGGCCCCTTCTAGGGAATGGCCTGAGAAGGGCAAGGGATTGCTATGTATTGTATTGGCAAGCAACCAGTTGCTTGGTCAACCTGGTGGATGCTCAGGAGAGGCACCAGGAATAAGTGGACTAAGGGGCCAAGAATGGACCACTAG
Organism: Cryptotis parvus; assembly: GCA_021461705.1. Lineage (NCBI taxonomy): Eukaryota > Metazoa > Chordata > Mammalia > Eulipotyphla > Soricidae > Cryptotis > Cryptotis parvus. The sequence continues at coordinate 74,909 of JAJIBD010021484.1, forward strand.
AAGGCCAATGTTTTTCCCAGGAAAAGCCCTTAACCAGGAAAATCCCTACCTGCATAAGGAATTTGAGACAAAGGTGGTCATAGAAAATATCTGTAGTTAACTTTTCTCCAAAAGCCATTCTGCACATTTTCTGCTCTGGCAATGCTGGGTCCTCTCTAAACATCCCTCTTTCCGGCCTCTCCTCACATATTTCTCTAGGTAACTTCCTTCCTTTCCTTATTATTTTTTTTGGGGGTCATATTTGGCCCACATCAGACTTACTCCCTGGCTCTGTGTCAGGGATCAATCCTGGTGTGGGGCTCTGGAGACAATATGAGATGCCAGAGATGGAATCTGGTCCAGCTGTGAACAAGGCAAACGCCTCACCTGCTGTACTATAGTTCCAGCCCCAAGTAAATGTTTGAAAAGAAAAAAAAATTTCTCTTTTGCCTCCTCCTGAAATTCATTTCTGTGAGCAAAGGGGATGGACTTGGAATGCTTGGGCCAAAGTGAGGACTGACTTTCCCTTTCCTGCGAAGATCAATCGATGTCTTGCTCCAACCCAAGTCTTTGGCTTCCTGTGCTGTGCAGAAGCAGTGGACCTCATCTGCTTCGTGGGTTGGGGGGGGGGAGGAATGCAAAAATCTGAGCCATGTGGACACTCACAGCACATTTTACAAGGGATGAGCATGCTGGCATTTCCCAGGTGGCCAGGGTGGGTCATAGAGCCAGGTGGAGGCAATGCTTTCTCCAGGCTACTTCCTGACGTCCCAATTCACCCAAGGTACACCAGCACTGGGCAGGGCAGGAGTTTTTTGCCATCAAGCTTACCCCAGACCCAATCTTGGGGGTTTAAGCTGCACATATTTATTTTGGGAACGTTCCAAGGTCAGAACCCATGAAGATCTAGATCCTGGTGAGAAGATGTACTGTAGTGCTTTACTCTCTTGCTGTGTCTTTTTGCTAAGAGAGCCTGGTGCTCTCCATCTTGAAAGTGCATTGCTTTCCTATATGAGGTCCCCACCCTTGTATTCATCTCCTAAACACCCCACCTCCAGTTACCATCATGGGGGCTGGGCTTCAATCTATGAATTTTTGGTATCCATGAACTTACAGGCCATAGCAGAAGTGTCAGAGATTTGTCTCACTTTTCTTTTTTTTTTTTTTTTAATAATCTGGGAGAATAATGTCAGCTCTGAGGACTACTGTGGAAATCACATCCTCTCCTGGGAGTGTGGTAATAGGAGCTGAATCAAACATGGCAGTGGAGAAACATGGTTGTTTGGTGATTCCATAATCACCAAGAGACAGTTGCTTTGTTCCTGGGTGTTTTTCACTTAGAAGGATCATAAATTCAGAAATTAAAGTTGAGCAGTTATTGAGAAGTGTGTGTGTTGTAGTAAGCAAGTAGCGTTGCAGCGTGAGCGTAGCACACACACACACACACACACACACACACACAGCGCTTATATAAGGACCAGAATAAAAGGTGACCAAGATTTCAGCTGTTGTTGGCAGCTGTAACCTGGGGAGGTAACAAGAGTCTGTTGGTTGATTTTCTTTGTTATTTTTCTGACAACTCTGCTTTTCGCTTTATTATTATTACTTTTTTTAAGGCAGAAGAGAGCTCGGATTCAGTGTTTAATTTCCGTTCTTTGTGAATACAACCACACAATCGCATGCGTTCTTTCTTCTCAGTACTAATTTTGAGTGACCCAGGTTTCAGCGTTCCTTCTTCGGCTCCCTAGGGCCTTTGACCTGGTACCGAGCCTCTCACAGCCTCCTCTGGCCTGTCACAGAGCTGGCACCACCCTCCTCTCCCACCTTCGCAGACACCTGGGCCTGGGGAGCTCGGAAATGTTTTCCCTCCTCAGGTGGGCTCTGCAGGCCGCCCTCTTTCCCCTCATCACATCTCATTTCTCACTGTGAAAATCTCTCCTTTCTCTCTTTATGGTTTCCTAAGACCTGAAAATAGAGGTAATTTAAATCTGGTAATTATGATGACAATGAAACAACTTTTGGGAAAAGTAGAGTTTAAAGTTCAGGAATGTCCTACTGCTGAAAGGATGCTTTTTTTTTTTTTGTCTTTATCCTGCCGATTTCCCCTGCAGGGGTTACCTCTGAGATCACCCCCTGCAGCACCAGAAGCAGTGTCTGGGGACTTCTTACACTTTGGGGGTGGTGATGGGGGCGAGCAAGCAGGGTTCAGACTCAGCCTGGTTTCTTGTACCTGCAATGGGCTCCCCATTGTGGCACTTTGCCCTCCCTCCTTCGCCCTGGGCACCACAATGTGGGGCCCTTTGACGCTGGTCCATGGGTGGGTGGTGTGTGTTCTTCTGGGCCGTTATCTGGGGGTCAGCTCTGGCTGTCTTTGTTTGCATTCTGGGAGCCGTGCCTTCTGGGGCTGGGGCCTCTAGGCTGTGAGCGCTGAGCGCTGGAGTCTGCAGAGAATTCTCTGTGCCTTCACAGCCCACTTTCGTGACAAACACCTCCCTCACCTCTGAAATAATTCGCTCCAATTCTCAACGGGGTGGAAAGGAAAAGAGGCCTGCTCAAATCTGGTTTCAGGAGCAGGACCTGGGGGCCTAGAACGTGAGCCGTCTCCCCTCCGGGACCGTCTGCTCTCATTACAGTCATCAGCTGCAGCGGGAGGCGAGCCAGGTACTCTGGCTGCAGCCAGCCTTCGGCGTTGGCTTTTCGGTTGTGTTGACTTTTGTTTTCCTTGGGCAGGTGCAAAAGGACAGACTGCCCTACTTTTGCAGGAGAGCAATAGCTCCAACACTTTAAGACATTAAGTCCCGGGGTTAAGTGGGACTGGAATCTTGACCCAGAGGGCTGGGGATGGCTCCAGGATCACACACTGGGAGCCCAATTTATAACAGAGAAATATGAACAAAGTCGGTCCAAGCGTAAGCTGAAAGAAGGGAGAGTGCCCCTCTCCCGAGCCCAGCATTTATTTCATCCATCTGGAGTCGATCTATCTTGTAGGCTCCTACCCTGACATTTCTGGAAAAGCCAGGTCTGTCTCCTGCCTGCTGCCCTAGAAAAGCGCCCAGATGTGCCTGAGCTCCCCTAGGCCCGGGAGGGAAGGTGGATGGTGGGGGGGAATCAGAGCTTCCCTGAGCCTCCACTTTGGGGTGTAAGGCAGACACCCACTAGGTATCTGTTATTGTTAAGTACTTAGCCCAGGATAACGCCTTTAGAAGGTTAATATCACACTATAGGGAAAAGCAGGTGAAAGTCGAGTATTTGGTGGCTGGGCATACCTAGCGGACCCTGGTTCCAAGACCCCAGAGCACTGATGGGTATAGTCTTGGAGGCCCCCCCTCCCCCCCCGGTCCCCAGCATCACTGAGCTGTTCCTGCTGAGAGAGACTAGGGAATAGGCAGTGAGAATAGGAACACACCTTACAGAGGAGTCCTCTACAATGGGAGTTTGCAAGAAAGGCCTACGTGGTACCTGATAAACGGCGCCTCCCAGGGCCTGCTGGATCCCAAGCCGGGAAGGGAATCATCTCAGCATCCTCTTCCTCATTTTTGTTTTGTGCTTTTTGGGTCACACCTGGCAATGCTCAGGGGTTACTTGTGGCTCTGCACTCAGGAATTAGTTCTGGCGGTGCTCAGGGGGATCATATGGGATGCTGAGGATTGAACCTCGGCCGCCTTCAAGGCAAATGCCCTCCCGTCTGTGCTATCGCTCTGGCTCCCCCCTCATTTTCTTTTGTTTTCTTTTACTTTATTTAGTTGGTTTGTTTTGTTTTGGCATTATACCAGAAGATGCTCAGGGGTTACTCCTGACTCTGCACTCAGGAATTACTCCTGGTGGTGCTCAGGGGACCATATGGGATGCCAGGGGATCGAACCCAGGTCGGCCGCCTGCAAGGCAAAAGGCCTACCTGCTGTGCTGTGGCTTCGGCCCAGTGCTTTGATTCTTCTCCTTGGGGTCTCCTTGCCAGGCCTTTTTCAACACTTCCCCCAGCCCCCAGTCTGCCTCCCTCAAGTGCTTGGTTTTGCTTTGTGCATCGGGTCCTGTCAGCCCACTCTAGCTAAAGGCCAGCCTGATCCCTGCATTATTCTCTAGGGGGATATTTGCATTTGAATAGGGGTCCTGAGTACGGAAACCTTCAGCCTGGAGCCTGGAGCCTCACAGCCCTGCCTGGATGCAGCAGGTATTGGGAGCTGATATGTTTTGCAGTTTAGTGTCTTCTAGCCTGGTCAGGTGAAGTGGGAAGGAAGCCTTTTACGGCAGTAGGAATCTTGGTACCACCTTCCTGGACCACCACAAGTCCCCCAGGGATGAAGAAGAACCATAGGAAAGGGTAAATGTGCTACACATTTAGGGGAACTCTTGAAAGATACTCTGTGATGCTGGGATGTGGCTGAGCTGCAGTGTCAGTGTGTGTGTGTGTGTGTGTGTGTGTGTGTGTGTGTGTGTAGTGTGTGTGTGTGTGTGTGAGAGAGAGAGAGAGAGAGAGAGAGAGAGAGAGAGAGAGAGAGAGAGAGTGCGTGTGTATGTGCACGCATCATGGAAAATTGTTTTATTGAGGGAAGATACTAATTCTAAGGGAACTGTGGATTTTTCAGAGAGGAAGAGAGAGATGTAAGGCCTTTTGCTCCTGTAAAGGAAATTTATGTCCTCAGGAAAGTCTCCTGAGTATAGAGCCAGAAATAGCTCTGGAGTACCTCTAGGTATGGCCCCAAACAAATCACATCAGAACTAGATGAAAACTTTTAACAAAAGTTTTAAGGTTGAAGTAATTATTATATTTTCCTAGGAAACATACTTTCCCACATATTTATAAACTATTTACTAAAATATTGAATCAGAGATCTATAATTTTCCTGTCACAAGCATTGGTAAAACTTTTAAAAAATATTTTATTATACCACCATGAGATATAAAATTATAAAGATGTTCATGTTTGGGTTTCGATCATACAGTGTTCCAGCACCCATCCCTCCACCCGTGCCCATTTCCCAACACCAATGTCCCCAATACCCTCCCCACTCCCCTAGCCTACCTCTATGGCAGGTTCTTTATCTCCTCTCTCTCTCTCTCTCTCTCTCTCTCTCACTCTTACATATTGTGGATTACAATACATACATTGAGAGGTTATCAAGTGTATCTTTTGCCTGTATTTAATGCTTAGTTCTAGGTTGGTATCAGCACTTTCAATAATAATTAGCTTACTGTTCCATTCTCTGTCTTACCTAGCTTCTGACTCCCACACGTTTGTGGTAATTTCCACCTTTAACAAAGCCTCCTGATCCATGTTTCGCCTGACCTTGGATATTGGTATGATAATATGTATATATAATATATAAATGTATATGAATATATAAATATATATATAAATATATAAATATAACTCACAGACATGGGGCAGAGCTGCTAATGGCTCCCCCTGTGACCAGCCGCTCACGAGGTGCCGGAGGGATGGTGGGTTCTAGCCCTAGTCCACCATCCCAGCAGAGCCTCGCAACAAGCCAGTCGTCCCCACTGCATGAGGGCCTCCATTTTCCACATCCGACTTCTCTCTCGTCAGACCTCCACCCAGCAGACCAGCCTATCAGCGCCGGCTCATCGAGTTCCACCCTGCAGCAGTCTTTCTTAAATCCGGCTCAGATATGCCAGTCCAGAGACTCACAGACATGGGGCAGAGCTGCTAATGGCTCTCCCTGTGACCAGCCGCTCACGAGGCGCCAGGGAGGGATGGTGGGTTCTAGCCCTGGCCCACCATCCCAGCAGAGCCTCGCAACAAGCCAGGCGACCCCCCCACTGCATGAGGGCCTCCATTTTCCACATCCGACTTCTCTCTCGTCAGACCTCCACCCAGCAGACCAGCCTATCAGCGGCGCCGGCTCGCCGCAAGCGGCCGCGCGGTTCATCAATAAATGCTGGACTTAGAGATGCCTACAAGACTATGATACCTGCACGGCAGAGCCTGGCAAGCTACCCGTGTTGTATTTGATATATATGCCAAATAACAGTAACAATTATAGACCTCATTCCGGAATGGATTGAGGCTCTTTATGTTCCTGGAGCAAGCAGATGCCTTGGGCTCTACTAGCATGAGACAGGACATATGGAGATGTTACTGGGGTCCGCCTGAGCAAATCGATGATGAACGGGAAGACAGTGATACAGTGATACAGTGATAAATATAACATAACATAACACAACACAATCAATATATTATAATATATTATATATAAATATATAAATTAATATATGTATATATATTTATGTAATTCAAATAAATTCAGTCATTCTATATCTGTCTTTTTCCTTCTGGTTAATTTGACTCAACATGATCCTCTCCATGTCCATCCATTTATAGGCAAATTTTGGAACTTCATTTTTCCTAACAGCTGCATAGTATTCCATTCTGTAGATGTACCACAGTTTCTTTATCCAGTCATCAGTTCTCGGGCACTCTGGTTGTTTCCAGATTCTGGCTATTGTGAATAGTGCTGCTATGAAAATAAAAGTTGGGATGGTGTTTCCACTGTGTGTTTTTGGCTTCCCAGGGTATATTCCCAGGAGTGGTATGGTAGATCAAATGGGAGCTCAATTTCTAGTCTTTAGAGGAATGTCCATATTGTTTTCCAAAAAAGCTGTACCAGTGGGAATCACCAACAATGTATGGGAGATACATCCACTCCTTTTCCCCCACATCCACTCCAGCACTTGTTGTCCTTGCTCTTTTGGATATTTGCCAGTCTCTGTGGTGTGAGATGATATCTCATTGTTGTTTTGATTTGCATCTCTGATAATTAGTGATGATGAACATTTTTTCATACACCTTTGGCCATTTGAATTTCATCTTTGACGAAGTTTCTAGGAACTATGCTTTAATGTGATCTTGGTGGTGCAGGTGCTGTTGGCTGGGGTACCACTATTAGAGAAATAAAACTCTTAGTTTCTTTAAAACTTGCTATTACCTTTATTTCCCTTTGCTGCTATATTCCATTTTTCTTTTAATTTTAACTTTATTTAAACACTGTGATTTACAAAGTTGTTCACTACACAGTTGTTCACTACACAGATATTCCGTATTTCAACACCACTCCTACCACTAATGTGCCCTTATTGCCAGCAAAGTCCCTAGTTTCTTGCCCATCCCCCAAGCCTGCTCCCTTAGCAGACACTAAATAATTAACTTTATATTGCTTATAACAACATATATCTTATAATGATGTTACATTTTTACTGAGCTGTTATAAGCAAATGGGGTGTGATGTACTACTTGATATATCAGTATTTTGTAGCAGCCCGGCACTCAAGGAATTCCAAAGTCTTAAAGGGGTAAAGTTGGAGTTAAATTTTTAACTGAGTGGTGGCTTTGGGGCATAGTTGTGTCTGCCAGGCCTTCTGGAAGAACAGGGGGATGGGTGGAGGTTCTTTTCCCTGAGTCCATGAAAGCCTGGGGATTTCAGTCACAAAGCCTGCATACCTGAGTTTTCCAACAGATTAATTTCTGGGAGGAGCTCATCCGAGTGTGGAGTCTGGCCTTGAACATGGTGCCGATTGTGGAGTGTGGAGGATTTCAGCTGCTAGGGTCTGTTTGGACGGGCCAGACCCTCATCCGTCTCCCTTCATGGTGCCCCAGTTGATTCAGCCTGGTGGACCAGGAGCACCTCTGCTACTTGTTGATCTCTCTTGGGGTTTATGTATGAGTTTCTGGATCATGGCTGGTGGATGAAATTATTTGGTGCCTGAGGTAGTTCGTGGACATGACTGCCTTATCTTCTGGAAGGCCAATGGGGGCAGGGGAGGACCCTTCCACGAGTCCATGAAAACCTGGAGATTTCAGTTAAAAATCTCTCATACCTGAGTATTACAACAAATTGACTTCTGGAACTTGTCCTGATAGTGGAGTCTGGCCTTGAACATGGTGGCAGTTGTGGAGTGAGGAGGTTTTTGGCTGCTAGTGTTCTGTTTGGATGGGTGAGACCCTCATCCATCTCCCTCTGGGCGCCTCAGTGATTCAGCCTGGTGAACCAGAGGCATCTCTGCTACTTGTTGATTTCTTTCAAGATCTACTTTATTTTTCTTTTTGGGTCACACCTGGCAATGCTCAGGGGTTACTCATGGCTCTGCACTCAGGACTTACTCCTGGCAGTGCTCAGGGGACCATATGGGATGCCGGGGATTGAACCCGGGCCAACATGGGCGGGCAGCGTGCAAGGCAAACACCCTACCTGCTGGACTATCGCTCCGGCCCCTCAAGATTTACTTTTGAATCTCTGGATTATGGCTGGTGAATGAGCTTTTTTTTTTAATTTTTATTTTTTTAAATTTTTTTATTATACCACTGTGAGACATACAATTACAAAGGTGTTCATAATTGTTTCTTGGTAGTACAGTATACCAGCACCCATCCCTCCACCAGTGCCCCATTTCCACTACCAATGTACCCCACCCTCCCGCCCACCCCCAGGCTGCCTCAATAGCAGGTACCCCAGTATCCTCTCTTTCTCTCTATGTCCCTCTCTCTGTCTCTGCATCTCTCTCCCTTTTCTTTTACATATTGTGGCTAGCTCTGCAGATATTTAGAGTTTATCACTTAAGTCTCTTTGTGTATAGTGAATGAGCTTCTTAACTGCCGTTTCTGATCTCCTTCAAGGTTTATTTATGGGTTTCTGGAGTGCGACCAGTAAGTGAGATCGTATGATTGAGCTGGAGGCAGTTTGTTGGTGTGGCTCCCACATACTTAACTTTTTGGTGGTTTAACATCTCAGGAGGCTTAGTCCTGGGTTGTTGTAGACTGGTCAGAAGCACCATAGTGATTTTGGGGTATCAGGATGCCCGAGGGATTGCTCTGGCTGCTGGTGTTTACATACCGGAGGGTGGCCATACCCCCTGGGACCAAATCGCAGTGGCAACTGCAGTCCTGGCAGGGACCAGGACCTGAACTGGGTCTGCTGAGACTTGGGCACTCTGGGTGTGCTGAGACCACCAGTCCAGCGTGCCCATCCTGGCCTTCAGACTTTTGGTGCTCTGGAGAGTTTTCTTCCATAGTAAGTTGCGGGAGCATGGGCTGGTCTGAAGAGGAAATGGTGGTGGTGAATCACGGCAGATCATGGCGAATCACCAGGAGACCTTAGGAACTGTGCTCTGCAGTGATGCCAAGTTGGACTGAAAAAGCCCTTCCCAGACATATTAAAACTTAAAACAAACAAACAAAACAAGCACTACTATTTGTTGGGCTCTAAGCAGCTAGTATTGGGGCCTGGCACTTTCCACCATAAGGCCTTGGGGGCGGGGCCCAGAGATGGGCCCTGTTCCCAGGGCAGTGGAGCTTCCAAATGCTCAAGAGTTTACACCGCGTGAAAGACATCTGTGCTTATCCAATGGGAGACTGATGCTTTACACCTAAGGTGAGGCAGAATGTGCCTGGTCTTCTGGTCTTCTGATCACAGGAATATGTAAATCAGTGTTCGTTACCTTGCAAATATTACCTTGCAAATACTAAATCTGTGATTGTTATCTCTTGTAAAGGCCCAAGAGCTTGCAAATGCCATGTGATTTGTGCTTGTACTCCCTCCACCCAAATATTGTTTTTTTTTAGGACATTATTTTATTTATTTATTTAAAAATTTTTTTTAATATACTACCATGAGAACAACATTACAAAGATGTTCATAATTGGGTCTCAGTCATATATTGTTCCAGCACCCATCCCTTCACCAGTGCCCCATTCCCACCACCAATGTCCCCACATTCCCCCTATCCCAGCTCCAGAGCAGGCATTTTTTCCACTCGCCCCCTTTCTCTCTGTCTCTCTCTGTCTCTCCTTCATATTTCCCAATCCTTATTATAAAATTCCACCTAAATATTGTATAAAAGACTTAAACTGTGCTCAGTAAAAAGAGTACTGCTATTCAGAACTCCCTGCTGCGTCGGTTTCTTTCTTTCTTTCCTTTCTTAGCATTGGCAAGGCAAAAGTTTTTCCCAAGTCCATCCCTCTCCTTTTCCACAGGCATGAAGTCCCGTAAGGTCTAGGTCTCCCTCATTTGTGCTGGGGGCTGCTGGCCAGGGCCCTCCACAATTATTTATCCTGTCTTTTTGTTTTTTGGGGGGCATGCCTGGCAGTGTTTAGGGCTTACTCCTGGCTCAGAGGTTAGAGGTCATTCCTGGCTGGGCTCGGGGAGCCATCTGGGGTGCTCAAAATTAAAGCCAGATCAGCCATGTCAGGGTAAGGGCCCTGCCCACTGTACTATTGCGCTGGCTCTAGTCCTCTCTTTCTGTGAAAGCCTTTGTTTTGATTTTGTTCAGTATAATGAAAATGATGGTTCTGGATGCTCAGAGTGAAGATGCAGACCAGGAAGTTTTGGAAAAAGTCACCGGCTTCCGTGGAGATGGAGCTGGAGTCCCTTTCCCCACCTCTGTCCAGTCCGGAGGCCCGGTGGACCCACCTATGAACTGCTCCTGGGCTGTCAGCCGTGAACCAGAGACACAGATACACGGGGCAGAGCTGCTACTGGTTCTCCCCATTGTGCGTGGCCACTTTCTGGCTGTGCAGTACATTAGTAAATGCAAAAACTAAGAGCGCCCACACGGCAGAGCCTGGCAAGCTACCTGTGTCATATTTGATATGTCAAAAACAGTAACAATAATAGACGTCATCCCCATGACTTGAACGAATGGTTTGAGGCTCTTCATGTTGTTCCTGGAGTGAGCAGAGGCCCTTGGGCTATACTAGCATGTGACAGGGACAAATGAAGATGTTACTGGTGCCCGCCGAGCAAATCGATGAACAATGGGATGATAAAGTGATACAAGTGATCATCATGTATAGTGCAGAGAGCTGTGGGAGCTCCGCCCGCTGGAGGGTGCATTGCCACCATCATTATACCACCCACTCCAGGCCAGTGCTTCGTGGTGAGTTGTCGGGCGCTCCCGCGGGGTCCCCGACAGTGCTGGGAAGCGAAGTTCCCTTCTACCTCCCGGCCGGGCGAGGAATGGATGAACACTCAGGAATCCGATGCAATTTTTAAAAGGCTTTACTTATCACAGGTTCAGGCATACAAATCAGCAAAAGGACAAGCCCGGTGCTTAGGATTCCAGGCTAGAACCCCAGCCACGTGTAGGCCAAGATGGCGGCCACCACGTGTAAAGGCTTTGGGAAAGAAAAAGACTTCTAAGCAGGGTGAACGCTCACAGCGAGCAAGAGCCCCCCAAAGAAGCGCTGGAGAGTGAAAACCGGCTAGTTTATACCCCTGCAACTCAGACCTTCCTCCCATTGTTATGGAAAGCAGGGAGGGTCCAATGCCCTTAGGTAATCCCTCCCTGCATCTCACCTAGGGCCTTTACTGTGCTAATGTTTTGAGCCGGGAATGCCTTTGAAATGTAGAGAAGGGGGTTTCTGAGATGGCATGTCACTGTACCAAAGACCAACACCAATGCCAGTTAAATATTTCTCCAAGCCTTCACAAGTCTCCTCTACTTCATTGTAGTTTTATATTTTAGTTGCCTTTGAGTATATCAGGGAGCCATGCTTGTTTGCTTGGAAGCAAACAGCATTTCTCTCTGGTCTAATTACTTAGGGTCCCTACGTGGCCAGGCAAATATGCTGGTAAGATCTAGCTAGTCCCACGATGATTGTGGTAGCATGGGAGAATATTTATACCAGCTAGTACAGCATACATGGTCGGATAAACTGCCACATTTAGACTACCCCCTTATCTACGGAGTGATTTGCAGGAGGCAATCCAGAGCAGATGCAGCGGCCCTTAGGAGTCCTGCAACAGTGAGTGATCAACCGGTTTCATTTAATGGCGTGCCCCCTGATCCCCCTGATCCAGTATTTCCACAGGGATCCACTTTCAGTCACTCAGAAAGTTTCTGGCCTCATCGGCTGTTCAGAGCGCTGAGAGCTGTTGCTCCACGGCCAGCTCCGGCTCTTGCTGCCACACCATCGCCGCCTTGCCATCCCCCCCCCCCCTGCTTTATTTCAATTTAGTTTTTTACCCTTGCAAACCTAGCTTGATCGGGCTAGGGCTTCACACTTGCAAGGAAAGTGCTCTACTACTGCATCGCATTCTGGGGCTAAGTTACTTTCTGTCTTCTGGGGGCAGAGGGGGCATTGGTGCCTTATACTCCTACTTTTTCTACTGCACCAAGCACAGCAACTGTTTTAGCATAGCTGCCCATACATACTTGTTGGGTGAGTGAACAAATCATCTCCTCTCTTAGGTCTTTTGTTGTCACCAAGGTCTTGTTAGCCAAAGTACTGCTGGATTCAGGTGCTGAAATTCAAGACCTTGGCTTACATCCCTCAGATATGCTTGTGGAGGAATGGTCCCGATAAGCCGCACCAATATCTAATCAATAACACAAATAAGACTTTGCAGCCGGAGTCTGAGCTCTCTCTCTCAAGGGTGTGCCTTGCTCGTCAGGGCCAATATCCCCAAAGCAGAGTTTTCACTGACCGGAGCGCTTAGCACAGGCAGGGCCAGGCTGCTCTGGCTTTGGCAAAAACATCAGTGATGCACCTGAGCAGACTGAGCTGTTGACGGGGGAGGAGCTTATGCCATGGCCTCACAGGTGCCCTTGGACATGGGTAAAGGAACCGAGAGATTAGGGAACAGGGATCAGCCTTCTTCTAAACTCTAGCTTCTTAAACCATGGGTCATGACGCCATTTGTGGAGGCCAGAGAAATATTCAGCAACTGGGAAGTTTCTGAATGCACAACCACCAGCAGTGAATTCCAATGGACTGCTTCGTCCATCAGAGAAGGTGTTTCTGGCTCTGCTTGCCTGCTTTGCATATCTGGGGCAAAAGGGGCCACACTGGTGGAAAAAATTTAAGAAGCCCTGCTCTAAGCTAAGATAGGGTAGAAGGTTGGGCCTGGGCCTCCTGATGGCAATACTCTGTTCTCCCTAGAACAGAATATTGTTCCTGCTTTATACCCAGACCCTTCTCAGCAGCCTGCCCTTCCCCGCCCCACAACCCTAACCCCTCTAATATAGCATGGTGTTTGAAATCTAGTTTTAGACTCTAATACTATTCCTGCTAAATAGTGTATGTCTTCCATAAAGTTTCTTAACCTTTCTGTACTTTGGATTATAGCTATATTAATAGCACTAAAGTGTGAGGTTGTGGCAAGTATAAATGGGTTAGTCCTTGTAAAGAGTTTATTTAGTCCCTGGACCTTAGAGTTACCGGGACCTTATTTAGTCCCTGGACCTTAGGGTTACCTAAGAGAACATCCTTCTTTGGAGACAAGTTTCCACTGAACCGGGTTTTGGTCCATACTTGGTGGCAACGCACCCTCCAGCGGACTTCCCCCTCGTCAGAACTCCACCCAGCAGACCAGCCTATCACAGCCCGGCTCGTGGCCGCTTGCAGCTGTGCAGTTCATCAATAAACGCTGGATTTTGAGATGACTACAAGAGCATGCCACCTGCACGGCAGAGCCTGGCAAGCAACCCGTGTCGTATTTGATATGCCAGATACCAGTAACAATTATAGACCTCATTCCCATGACCTGATGGAATGGTTTGAAGCTCTTTATGTTCTTGGAGCAAGCAGGTACCCTTGGGCTCTACTTGCATGAGACAGGGCATATGGAGATGTTACTGGTGCCCGCCGAGCAAATCGATGATGAATGGGAAGACAGTGATACAGTGATACAGTGATAAGTCCCTCTGCTGACCTCTGGGGACAGAGGTGTGAGGACTTTAGGTGACAGGCCATGGTCCCGAGAAGAAAGTGTTGTTCAGACCCTGGTCACTGAGGCTAAGACAATCATGGCAATGTTGTATTCAGGAGCGCTGCTTTAAATAATCCTCCTCCTTAATAGCTTTGCCCCTGGCGTGTGACAGGTGTTTACATTATTAAGTAAAAAGTGTTTAAACAGCGACCTCCTTGGTATAAGGGTGAAGGAGATTAAAATCCAAGCAGTGCTCCAGCCATTTAAATCAATGAGACTTGTCAGATCCGTAACACATGAGCTACTTAGAGGGCGCAGGCACCTATTGTTTTTGAGCTTCCACTAATATCTCAATATGCTCATTCTTTCAAAGTCTGCCCAAGCCCTGGGATACTCATTAAAGGCTGGGCTGGCCACAGCCTCTCTTTCTTTGGAAACGGCATTATTTACTACATTATTTACTACATGGTTAAATGTGTACCAGATAGTCAGACTATTATGGGGAAAAACCAGTACAGGCTGGAATTCAAGAAATCCCAACAATGAAGAATTTTTGCTCAGTTGTTCTTAACTTAAATGTTTTTAATTGAATCACCTGGTGGGTTTTAAAATTCCTACTGTCTAATGTATCTAGTAACTGTATCGAGGACCTATAGACAACCAGGACAAGAATCATCCCCGAGGATGGGACCCATGCTTGCCTATGTTTAAGTCTCTTCAGGTGATTTCTGAGAACCACTGTTTAGTCAACTAGAAGCAGGGGCCTTCAATACTGCCCCTCTCCAGCAGGGGGTGCTAGACCAGGCTGCTTGGGTTAAGCAGCAGTCACCTTTTTGTAGAACTGTGTCCTCCGAGACTTTAAACACAGTCCTGCTACTGCATGATCACCAGCAGCATGGAGGAACCAGTTTTTGAGATGTAAATAATTTACATAAAGTAAATAAATCAGAATAATTTTTCAGCAGTGCCGGGTGGTAGGGCATAGTGACAGCAGGCAAGGCAAGCCCTTAATCCCTATACTATCTCCAAAGCATCACGTCCTCAGTGAACTGGAGACTCCTTGCCCATAGTAGCCAGACTCAGGGCCTGGGGAAATGGGGAAATCTTGGCAGTGGGGAAATCTTGTAAGATGATCAGCTGGAACCTAAGCCAACCTAAAATTTGAAAAAAAAAGATATATAATACTGGCTTGTAATGAAGTTCAAGCTGCAGCTTCACACTTGGAGGTGTACAACACTCACCATGGTCCCTGCCACATCTCACTGCCATGAAGACCCCTCGGTTCATCCTTCTCACCCCCAACCCCACTCCCTTTGGCAACCAACTAAGTCTCACTGAGTCTGGGAGTTAGTTTTGTTTCTTTGTCAGTCTGTTGGTTTTCACTGTTCACATTCCACAGTTGAGAGAAACATCTGGGAAAAGAAAGGTTCAATACTGCACTTCCAGTTTTCTCTTCCCATTGGGAGGGGTCCCTAGATCAGGGTGAGCTTGTGGTGCTCCTGACCTTTCCTGGCAGTCGCTGGGCCCTGGAGTGGAAGTAAGGCAAAGAGGAGAGTGGCCTTTGGGGGAGGAACTGAACAGGGCTCAGGGCTTACTCCAAGCATGTCTTATTCTGACACCTGTCACACGCCAGGGGCGAGTATTAAGGAGAAGGATTATGACTCGGTCTCACTCCTGGTGGTGCCCAGGGAAGCATATGGGGTGCAAGACAAGGCTCACTATGCTGCGCTCAGCCCAGAGCCTGCACCCACTCTCTCCCGCGCAGCCCTGTCAGGATCTCCTGCGGCAGCCTCTCTCTGGGCCGGTAGCCTCAGCAGCGGTGTTCTCTTAGCTCCATACTGCTGCTCCCAGGGGGTGGTGTTGGACAGTCCGTGGCTTTCAGGACAGCCTGGCTCTCTCTCTCTCTCTCTCTCTCTCTCTCTCTCTGACTATCTGTCTACCTCTGTCTCTTATTTTCTGTCTCTGTCTGTCTGTCTGTCTCTGTCTGTGTCTGTCTGTCTGTCTGTCTGTCTGTCTGTCTGTGTGTTATTGGCTCAGGAGCAGCTGGTCACTTCCTCTGCCCTTCCCAGCTCTCTCGCTCATATCTGTGGCCAAAGGAAGCTGCACCCCTTAGCAACACCCCTTCGCCAACTGCACCCCCACCGTGTCTGTTCTCTCAAGCCCCACCTCACCTTGCCCTCCTGCAATGCCTGTTTTTCAAGCTCAGTTTTTCAACCTTCCCAACCCAAGGAAGGTTATTTTTTTTTTGTTTTGTCAGGGAAACAGGACAAAGCCCCCTCCGTACCAAAGCCTTGGCGCATACACAAGTCCTCCGGGGCTCACTGCTTTCTCTGGGTCCCATTCCCAAACTCCCACTGTTTTTGGCTGAACCAAGGACTCAGCCCCATCATTCCCTGTCCATGTTAGGACACGGAGCCTAACTGCTTACTGTGGGAGAGAACACTTTCTTCCCAAACCCCACAATCATTTCTGCAGGCTTCACCACGCCGGTCTCAGGGGCGATTGCTGGGGTTCTAAGGGGACACTACCCCAGCTCAGTTCTGCTCCAACTGTTGCTGCATAAATAAGGGGGTGTCGCACACTTGGTCACAGGACTAAGGAGGTGCCATGCTCCTTTAGCTATGTATTTAATCCCAGGACACGTGGAGGAACAGGGAGCCTATGTTCCCCAAAGCATAGGCTCGGGAACCTGGCCAAGTACACTGCTCCAGTTAAAGGCGACACACCAGCCCCACCTGTGCACGTGCTCTGTGTAACTTTCTCCTTTTGTAGATTGGTCCTGAGGGCCTTGGAGGGTGCTCGTGTCCGCCAAGGGGATCCTCCTGCTACTGAAGCAGCGAGCGAGGCCCCTCGTCACTTGTGTCTTTGTCAACAGGGGACATCCAGGGCTTTACACGGAGAATGAAAACATGTGAGTAACACCGAATACCAGCGCAGTGACTGACAGGTCCGGGGAGCGTGTTCAAAATTCTCCTTGTCCCCACCCTGGAACCAAATCTGCGTGTGTCCTCCCTCGGCTTCTGTGCTCGCTCTCCTGGGTGAGGAGCACCAGTACAGCACAGAACGGCATCTTTGTCCACTCGTTTGCACCCAGACCACTGCACCGAATGCTGCCTCTGAGGATTCAATCCATGTCCCTTGTTCCTACAGCCTCCATGAGGGGTTTTGCTGGATGATGGACAATGTTTGGCGGGAAAGAGGGTCTGGAATGTTTGAGACGGTTTGAAGGGGAAAGTGAAGGACCTTCGGCTTGGAGCAGAAAATGAGACCCTGCCATGCGTAGGGACCTATTGCTGACCTGGATGTGCTGTTTTCTGTGTTTGTGCCTCCAGCATCAGCTTCCCCTGGGCCTCTTCTGCCGAGTATCAGCAGCATCTGGGTAGCAGCTACTGTGAGTGCCCCCGCCTCTAAGGACTAAGAACTCTACCAGGGGCGCCGGGCTCGCTCAGCTCAAGCAGTTTCACTGGAAGATCATTCAATAAAGCAGAGTCTCCCAAACTAATTTGGCTTATTACCCCTCTTCCAGAAAAACATTGCTCTGTGCCTCTCCCCCTTACACCGAGGCCCCACCACGCTCACGATTAACACCCACGATTTCCTTACCCCTATCTAAGCGCGAACCCCCCCTTACCCCCCCTGGACCGCCGCCGGGTCTTTGTCTTTTGCTCCATCCGCTCTTGTGGACATGTACACTCTCAAAGAAATCAAATAGGGGGCTAGAGAGATAGTACAAGGGTAAGGTACTTGCCTTGAATGCAGCTTGCCTGGATTCAATTCTCAGCACCGTATATAGTGTCCCAGCACTACCAGGAGCACAGAGCTAGGAGTAATCCTTGAGCACACCCAAAACAAAACATCAAACAAAAAATCTTAAAACAAGCAAAAAGCCCCCAGCACCCTCCACTGCACCTGAGACAAAGTCTTTCCTCCCATCATTTCAATGCCCACCCCCTGCCCCCCTCACGCCAAGGTGGTATTGTACAATTTAGGAGGTTGCAAAGAAGCAGTATGCTTGAGCATCACACTGGCTGGCTCCTGAGGAACGAAGAGTGCCAGTGAGTGCAGTCTTAGGAGTTGGAGGACGTTGGTATCTGCCTAGAGGGAGAGGAAAATGGATTTCCTCCTCCCCCTTTCTTTGCTTGGTGACTCTGATTTGTTCATCCACCCAGACCCTTAGTTTCTCCATTTTTGACTTTTAATTGTTAATCTGCAGTGCCAAGATAAGTCCCCTTGTGGAGTCTTCTTAGGTTATGAGGATTTTGAGAGCTTGTTTGGAGGATCTAGCAGGGGAGCAGCTTCTCGTGTACCCTCCATCAAAGATCAGTCTATCTGTTTGGGGAAGACTCTTAGACCTACAGCCCAAGTACTTCAGAGGGGAGCACCTAGAGCGGAGA
Organism: Cryptotis parvus; assembly: GCA_021461705.1. Taxonomy (NCBI): domain Eukaryota; kingdom Metazoa; phylum Chordata; class Mammalia; order Eulipotyphla; family Soricidae; genus Cryptotis; species Cryptotis parvus. Next base: position 92,943 of record JAJIBD010021484.1, read on the forward strand.
GGGAGGAAGGGGACACCAGTCTAGCCAGCCAGATGAGGCGCATAAACACTGGTGGCCAATGGGGTGACAGATGTCACAGCCAGATCCACTCATATCTAATCGTGAAGATGTTGACCGCAAGTCGGGGCTTCAGATCACGATCATGATCACGATCTTCCCATTCATCATCTATTTGCTAGAGCAGGCACCAGTAATATCTCCATATGTCCTGTCTCATGCCCGTAGAGCCAAGGGCATCGGCTTGCTACAGGAACATAAAGAGCCTCAAACCATTATATTAGGTCATGGGAATGACCTAATATAATTGTTACTGGTATTTAGCATATCAGATACAACACGAACAGCTTGCCAGGCTTGCCGTGCGGGAGGCATACTCTTGCAGTCACCTCCAAATAAAGCATTTATTGATGAACCGTGCTGCAACAAGAGGCCTTGCCAGCCGGGCTGTGATGGGCTGGTCTGCTGGGTGGAGTTCTGACGAGAGGGAAGTCTGAATGTGGAAAATGGCGGCCCCCATGGGGTAAGGGGGTCGTCTGGCTTGTTGTGAGGCTCTGCTGGGGTGGTGGGCCAGGGCTAGAACCCGCCATGCCTCCCGAGTGCCTCATGAACGGCTGGGCACAGGGAGAGCAAGGAGCAGCTCTGCCCCATGTCTGAGAGTCTCTGGACCAGCATACCTCAGAAGAGGACTGCTTCAGAAGGGGCTTCAGAAGGGGACTTAAATGCTGAACTATGGAATGGAATTGGGCTTGGAGTGGCAAGGGAGGAGGGGATGAGTTCGTGTTTACTGTCAATAAACATGGCTTTCTCGGATAGACACGAGCTTCCAAGGCCTCAATTGACCCCATCTGCAAGCCACCCAGAAGTCACAGGGAAGGGGGTCTCTTTGAGAGTCCTGGGGAGATTTGTTTTGGAAACCATCACCTGGGAGGGAAAACACAAATACTGGCTTGTAAATGACAAGTGCCGTGCTGGAGCTTGGGAAGGTGGCACTCTTGGATCAGCTCTGTGCCCTCCCTCACACACCAGAAAGGCCATGGCAGCCTCTGCTGGTGCCCAGAACCACAGGCCTGCCAAGGAGGAGGTCTCATCGCAGAGACAGTACCACAAGTTCGCCAAGGACAACCTGTCTAAGGAATATTCACTCTGGCAGCTGACTCCTGCTGCTCTCCTCTGACAAATGACTTCCGTTGAGGCCATCTTGTGACCTTGATCCACAAGGCCATTTGAATTTTTGAGTTTGGAAGCTAACAGCTGAAAGCGAAGGAGAAAAAGAGTGAAAGAAAAAGATCCCTCTGTTTTATCTCCTGCGGCAGAGCAAACAGAAAAGGAGTTTTCATTTGGCAGCGAGCCGGGGAGCCTTCAGAGGCAGCGTCCTGGGCTCCCACTCCACGACGTGGGCCTTTGATCTTCTGGTCTCTGTGCTCAGGTGCCCCTTAGTGACTGCCTGAGTCATGTGTAACAAATCATCTTAATGACTTCAGGCCTGTCTCTTTCTACCCGTTTTCATTTTCTGCCATCCCTGCAGTGGTTACCGAACACATCTGTGTGGGGCCTGAGTCCTTGGAAACAGCACGGAGGCAGCAACCACAGTGCAAGGAATTTCAAAGTTAGTTTTAAGGCGCAGGAGGAGTGAAGGGTTGGGATGTGAACTCCCCTGGTTTTCAGCGCCGAGACGTGATGCTGATCCAGCACCAAGTCCACCTCAATCCTGGGCACAGCCTTGCACCCTGGCCTGGAGTAGAGAATATTTGGTGGGCTGTCTCCTTGGCTTGGAAGCAGTACTCAGCCCTGCTTCTGCCTGCTCAGCCTCACAGGGTTGAGACCCCCATGTCATCCCACAGTCAAGAAGGGAGAGAGGGTGGGTGCGCTCTCCTGCTGCCCCCTCCACCCCACCAGGCTTAGTGGGTAGGAAGCAGAGGATCAAAGGAAGGAGACCAGTGCCTGGGACCTGTCCCTGCATGCAGCAGGGGGTGTGGGGCTACATTTTAAGTGTGCTCTGCTGAATGTCGAGCGGCTCAGGCAGGCTGGGCTGAGGCTGCAGTCTGGACGGTCCGAGGGGAGGTAATTAGGAGCAATGAGCTGAAACGGCAGAAAAGAAAATGTGAACGGTCCAGCACGAAACCCTTCCTGACAGTGATGTCTGTTAGCCGGTGGCATTCTCTCCTCTGGGAAGGTGCCAAGGCCCATTACTTGGAGCCATCCAATGGACCTTGGGAAAGCATCACTCCTTCTCAGAGCCCAGGGTTCTATCCGAGCCAGCTCAAGGATAATTGCTTGGACACCTACCCCTCCAGGCAGTTGGAAGGGCCACTGAACACCAGTACTTTCATCGGGTTGTTGTGCCGTGGAGTGATTTCTGTCTTCACAGGGAAGGTGCTGGTGTGTGCCCCTGTGCCCATGCCCTGCAGCCCATCGGCCCCAGCCATGTCCGGGACTGATGACGCTGATGAGAAAATTTGAAAATGTAGTTGCTTGGGAGAGGGAGTACCAAATATTTCTGCAGAAGTCTTGTTGGAGGTGGGTAGATAGATGTAGGCTCCCGGTCGACTGGCATTTTAAAAGCTGGAGATAAAACAGGTTTTGATCTACCAAGTGGGAGGTGGCAATCCTTTACCCCTCTCCCCCATGGTCCCAGAAGCCTGGGATGAGGAAGGATTTGGGGGTACCCCAATGCTGAGAAATGACTTCTCCTGAGACATCCGTCACTACCTTCTTTCTTGGCTCTATTTACCAAGCATGGCACACCTGTAGACAACCTAAACAACAAAATGAATTAGACTTGAATCCCATCACTGGGACTGTGAGTGCTCTTGTCCCTTACCTTGTCTTCCTTCTATCTCAGAGGATTTCTGGCAGCTCCTGGCTTAGGCAGTGATGTAGAATGCAAAGCTGTACTAGGTAAACAGCTAGAACTCTTAGCTGCATGGGCTCTAGCTCTCCCTAGTATCTAGGTCTTTTGGTCCTTGGATCTGTTGGCAGCTTCTCATAACTTTACTAGCGTTCCTGACTTCACCTTACCTTTGAAGATAAAGCACTTGTTGCTAGATAATTGCTGTTGCTGGGTGACCTCTCTGTCCTCTCACTTGTGAAGTGTTGCACTCACATCTAACCCATGCCTCCGGTTCAGCCAGCTCTGTTGCTGGAAATCACCTTTTCATCAGACACTCATGTAGAATGTTTTAGAGTCTCTTCCTCGTTTCCAGGACAGGGTATCTGGCTGGAATAAAAGTCCTTTCTAGCTCAAAATAGTTAGTTCTTTTTATGTTTTAAAGAAAGCCTGACCAGGGGCCGGAGGCGATAGCCCAGCGGGTAGGGCATTTGTCTTTGCCGGCCAGCCTGTGCTGGCCCAGGTTCTATTCCAGGCATCCCATATGGTCCCCTGAGCACGGCCAGGAGTAATTCCTGAGTGCAGAGCCAGGAGAAACCCCTGAGCATTGCCAGGTGTGACCCCAAAAAGCAAAATAAAAAATAAATAAATAAAATAAAGAAAGCCTGACCTAGTCACAAATGGACAGGACTTGATACTAAAGAGGGTTTGTTTCCTCTCCATGGTTTTTGGTTTTAAATTATGTCCAAACACTGATATCGCTAATCAAATACAATTGATAACAAGTTGCATTCTCAATCCTTTGCCTTTTAAAGCTTCTCTTTTGTAAGAAGAGGAAGTTGCAGTAGAAAGTGAGTAATATGGGCATAACTGCAAATTGTGAATGCCTGAGTCAGAAAGTGTGAGTGAAGTCTGGGTATCAGAAATCAAAAACGGGGGCTGGAGCGATAGTTCAGTGGGTAGTTCGTTTGCCTTCCACGCAGCTGATCCAGGTTCGATCCCTGGCATCCCATATTGATCTCTGAGCACCGCCAGGAGTAATTCCTGAGTGCAGAGCCAGTAATAACCCCTGAGCATTGCTGGGTGTGACCCAAAAAAGAAAAAAAAAAGAAAATGAAAAACGCTTCTTTGGTTAATGAAATATTCAGCTGTTGTTGAGGATGGTGCTGAACTATCTTGGAGGCCTCCATGACCTGAGTGTCTTTTTTAAAATTATTTTTTTTATTATACCACCGTGAGATATATAGTTATTAAGATGTTCATGTTTGGGTTTTAGTCATATATTGTTTCAGCACCGATCCCTTTACCCGTGCCCTGTTCTGATTCCCTCCCACCCCAGCTTGCACTTTTCCTTCTTTCTCTCTCTCTCTCTCTCTCTCTCTCTCTCTCTCTCTCTCTCTTTCTCTTTCTCCCTTCTCTTACACATTGTGGTTTCCCCTATAGACATAATGGATTATCATGCAAATCCCTTTGTGTACATTCAATGCCTAGTTCTAGTCTGGCATTACCATTTCCCCACAATTAATATATATAGATATCCAACTGGTATATATTTATATCCCACAAATGAATCCAATCATTCTATATCTGTCCTTATCCTTCTGACTGATTTCACTCAGCATGATAATCTCCATGTCTATTCATTTGCAGGTAAATTTCATGACTTCATTTTTTCTGCAGCTGCATAGTATTCCCTTGTGTAGATGTACCATAATTTCCAAGTGTCTTTTTGATTCCCAAATTTCTCAGCATGTAGAAGAATCCTTTGGTTTAGTTTAAATTACAATCCCAGATTCAAATAGAAACTTAAAATTTTTTTCTTTGTGCTACACCTGACTGTGCTCAGTGCTATTTATTCCTGACTGTGCTCAGTGCTAATTCCTGACTGTGCTCCGTGCTTATTCCTGGCTGTGCTCAGTGCTATTCCTGGCTGTGCTCAGTGCTTATTCCTGGCTGTGCTCAGTGCTTATTCCTCACTGTGCTCAGTGCTTATTCCTGGCTGTGCTCAGTACTTATTCCTGACTGTGCTCAGTGCTCATTCCTGATTATGCTCAGTGGTAATTCCTGACTGTACTCAGTGCTTATTCCTTGCTGTGCTCAGTGCTCATTCCTGGCTGTGCTCTCAGGGATCACTCCTGGTGGTTCTGGTGCTCGTGCTTGGGGACCATATGGAGTGCTGGGGATCAAACTTAGTTTGATGACTGCACAAGAGGCAATCACCCTACCCATTGTTCTATTGCTCTGACCCCTTTGGCCACTATATTCTGCTCCTCCTCATTTTATTTTTCTTTGATTCCAAAAATACCCCCCTGATTGTATCCATTTTGCAGATGTTTATTGAGTAGTAGAGGTTGAACAGTTTATTTACTCAGTAGGGGTTGAAAATCTTTCACTTGGACATTAAAGAAAGGAGCAATGGTGAGTGGGCAGACCAAGGAACCAGCTTCAATGGAATATACATTCTAGAATAAGATCAAGATTAACATGAATTTGATCTTTATTTTGTTTCAGTATCTGTCGGGCGCCCCGGTCCCCCGACAGTGCCGGGAAGCGGAGTTCCCTTCTACCTCCGGCCGGCGAGGAATGGATGAACACCCAGGGATCCGAGGAGGTTTTAAAAGACTTTACTTATCACAGGTTCAGGCATACAAATCAGCAAAAGGAAAAACCCGATGCTTAGGATTCCAGGCTAGAACCCCCAGCCACGGTAGGCCAAGATGGCGACCACCACGTGTATAACTTCCAAGGGAAAAAACGCACAAGGGGAGATTCCACCGGGAAGAAGCACCAGGAGAGCGGAACCCGCAAGTTTATACCCCCCAGCAACTCAGACCTTCCCTCCCATTGTTATGGAAAGCAGGGAGGGCCTAATGCCCTTAGGTAGTCCCCTCCCTGCATCTCACCTAGGGCCTTTACTGTGCTAATGTTTTGAGCCGGAATGCCTTTGAAATGTAGAGAAGGGGTTTCTGAGATGGCATGTCACTGTACCAAAGATCAACACCAATGCCAGTTAAATATTTCTCCAAGCCTTCACAAGTCTCCTCTACTTCATTGTAGTTTTATATTTTATCAGGGAGCCATGCTTGTTTGTTTGGAAGCAAACAGCATTTCTCTCTGGTCTAATTACTTAGGTGTCCTTACCAGGCTAATATGCTGGTAAGATCTAGCTAGTCCCACGATGATTGTGATAGCATGGGAGAATATTTATACCAGCTAGTACAGCATACATGGTCAGATAAACTGCCACATTAGACTACCCCTTATCTCCGGAGTTTTTTGGGGGCAATCCAGAGCAGATGCAGCCGGCCCTTAGGGTCCTGCAACATACCTCCCTTTCTTTCTTGAGCCTTCTTCTTTGTACTCATCTGCACATGTGTAAGTGGTTCTGATGGTCACTAGGGCTAAACTTAGCAGTGTTCAGTGGCTACCAGGCATTAGTTTGAAGGAGTGGGGACTACGCAGGGCTGGAGTTGGAATCCCAGGCCTACTATACACAAGGAAGGCATGGGATCCAGCTCCGTGGTTTTTCTCCTTTTTAAAAATTTTTTAATATCAAATTTCCCACTAGTATTTCATGTCTGTGGTGAAATTGGGTTTTGTCAGATCTTTGTGAGACCATGAACAGGCCCATGAGAATTTTGTCAGTATTGATAGATTTTTGTTTTGTGTTCAAGAAATTTCCATACTACTGAGTTTAGCAGCAGTTTGAAGTGTACATCTAAAATGACTCTGCTGTAGAAGCTGAAACGAGTGGGTAACCTGACACAAAAGAAGTTGGCTGCAGGCGCTGTAATGTGATGGGCCCTTACTCTGAGATCAAAGCACAGGATAAGGAAGTATGCAGAGGATAAAGTGTTTTTATCTTTTTTATCAACAGAGGGACAGTACAGGGAAACTTTCCTTGCATATTGCTGACCCAGGTTTGACCCTGGTACCCCATATGATCTCTTGAACCTGCCAGGAGTGATTCTTGAGTGTAGACCAGGAGTATCATGGGGACATGGTTTGTCCCCCTCTCACACCCAAATAAGAGGATTGAATTACTCTTTTATAAGTCTGTTAGAAGTAAGCCCAGATTCAGATCAATTGTAGCAATTTACTAAAAATCACAACTAATATACAGTAGAACTCATATTTGAACGTACATGAAAACGTCTGCTAGTAAAATGATGAGACACTAAGAACTGTTTTTGATTTTTTATTGGCTAGCATTCTGCTTTTTTTTTTTTTGGGTCACACCCGGCGATGCTCAGGGGTTACTCCTGGCTCTGCACTCAGGAATTACTCCTGGCGGTGCTCGGGGGACCATATGGGATGCCGGAATCGAACCCAGGCCGGCATGGGCCAGCCACGTGCAAGGCAAACGCCCTACCCGCTGGACTATCGCCTCCGCCCTTGGATAGCATTCTGTCTGTGAGTGGTACAATACATTCGTCCTTAATACATTTCCCCTGTCCCTACTCTCAGCCTCCTAGCCACATGTACTGTCATCTTCATAGAGGGTACTGCAACTAAAATGAGCTAACAGTTATTTTTTCTTTGCTGAAGTTAATATGAGACAGTAAAGAACAGAAGAGCTATAGCAGACTTCATCTTTAGAAAAAAATTAACTAAATTCAGCATATGTAGTTTTTGAAACTAGTTAATTTTGTGAAACTATTTTGTGCTTATAGGATTTTAATGAGTGTCTGATATTTTATAAACTCAAATGTAGATCAGGGTTCAAGGTAGTTCTGCCTTTCTTTCACAAAACAAATTGGGCAGTTTGTTCACAACTGGCTTTTTTATTATTTAATGTAGAGATAATAACTCTTGACTGAATTGGTCTCATTGGGTACTCTCTATTACTTGTGGGAACTAAATGTGATACAAGAGACATAGCTCAGTATACAGTTTATTATGTGACTCAAGAAATTCTGATATGTAAACCTGATTGATTAGTAGCCTCTCCAACCCTTAATAACCTTCAGTGTCTTCTTGTTTATCCAAAACAGTACCAAATTATTTATCTGTTGTTTAGGGTCACATTCTGACTCTGCTTTAGATTTGAAATAACATTGAAAAATGCCCATTTTTATCCACTATATTCTTTGTGAACGAGATTTGTTGAAATATTTTTTTAATTTTAATTTTTTAAATTTTATTATACCACCATTAATATACAATTACAAGATGTGCATGTTTGAGTTTTGGTTCTACAGTGTTCTAGCACCCATCCCTCCACCTGTGCCTATCTCCCATCACCAATGTCCCCACTTCCTTCTCCCTTCTCCCAGCCTGCCTCCATGGCAGGTTCTTTATCTCCTTTCTCTCTCTCTCTCTCTCTCTCTCTCTGTCCTTTCTCTCCCTTCTCGCTTCCCTTTCTTACACATTGTAGATTGTAATCACGATCACGGTCACGATCTTCCCGTTAATCATCTATTTGCTAGAGCGGGCACCAGCAATATCTCCATATGTCCTGTCTCATGCCAGTAGAGCAAAGGGCATCGGCTTGCTACAGGAACATAAAGAGCCCCAAACCATTATATTAGGTCATGGGAATGACCCAACACAATTGTTACTGGCATTTGGCATGTCAAATACAACACGAGCAGCTTGCCAGGCTTGCTGTGAGGGAGGCATACTCTTTAAACACCTCCAAATAAAGCATTTATTGATGAACCCGGGCTGTGATGGGCTGGTCGGTTGGGTGGAGTTCTGAGGAGAGGGAAGACCGGATGTGGAAAATGGCGGCACCCATGGAGTGGGTGGGGGTTGTCTGGCCTGTTGTGAGGCTCTGCCGGGTGGTGGGCCAAGGCTAAAACCCACCATGCCTCCCGACCGCCTCATGAACGGCTGGGCACAGGGAGAGCAAGGAACCGCTCTGCCCCATGTCTAAGAGTCTCTGGACCAGCATACCTGGGCCGGATTGAGGAAGAAACGGCTACAGGGTGGGTGTCGATGATCCGGGCTGTGATGGGCTGGTCGGCTGGGTGGAGTTCTGGGCTGGATTGAGGAAGAAACAGCTGCAGGGTGGGTGTCAATGATCCGGGCTGTGATGGGCCGGGTTGGCTGGGTGGAGTTCTGAAGAGAGGGAATCCGGATGTGGAAAATGGCGGCACCATGGAGTGGGTGGGGGGGTCGTCTGGCTTGTTGTGAGGTTCTGCCAGGGTGGTGGGCCAAGGCTAAACCCACCATGCCTCCCGACTGCCTCATGAACGGCTGGGCACAGGGAGAGCAAGGAACCGCTCTGCCCCATGTCTAAGAGTCCGTAGATTGTAATATATTCTAGAATGATTGGTTCCACCTCAGAGTTGCTCAGGCTATATGACCATACTCAGGCTTTGTTTCAGGCCGGGTTACCCTCACTCAGGGTTATGCTTTGTTAACTTTTTTTTTTTTTTTTTTTTTTTTGGGTTACCAGTAACAATTATAGATCTCATTCCCATGACCTGATGGAATGGTTTGAGGCTCTTATGTTCCTGGAGCAAGCAGATGCCCTTGGGCTCTACTAGCATGAGACAGGACACATGGAGATGTTACTGGTGCCGCCGAGCAAATCGATGATGAACGGGGAAGACAGTGATACTCATCTGCACCCCATCTAAGGCATTTGCAAAAAGTTTACTTACATACTTGATTATCTTTGACTTGCTAATATCACTTGTATCACTTGTCTTCCCGTTGTTCATCAATTTGCTCGAGCAGGCACCAGTAACATCTCCATAGTCCTGTCACATGCTAGTGTAGCCCAAGGGCATCTGCTCTCTCCAGGAACACCAAGAGCCTCAAACCATTCCTTCAGGTCATGGGAATGAGGTCTATAATTGTTACTGGTTTTTGGCATATCAAATATGACACGGGTAGCTTGCCAGGCTCTGCTGTGCGGGTGGGATACTTTCGCAAGTTGGTCGGCTCTCAATTTGTGCATTTACTGATGAACTGTCCAATAGGGAGAGATCAACTTTTCTCATGGGTGGAGCTCTGATGAGCTGTGCAGCCTGGATGTTGAAAATGGCTGCCCCTCATGGTGCGGGGGTTCCTCTGGCTTCTTGTGAGGCCCTATTGGGATGACAGGCCAGGGCTAGAATCAAAAAGGGATAATGATGGTTAAGCAAGGCACCAGCAAAGCAGGTGGGATTGCATCCTTTATCATGAAGGGTTGAGGAGGAGAACCATTTAGAAGCAGAATCTTTAATCTGTGTACTTGAAAGCAAGTCTCATTTTCTGTTTATAGTGATATTTGTAGTAATCAGTAGGACACACTCTGCCCCCTAATATCATGTGGTGGGACTTTTTTTAGAGTAACACTTGCAGTCTCTCTATTTCCTCTACCCTCTTTGTCCCAAGGAAGGAAGTGCAACCTATCTACCAGGCAAGATTTGGTGCCAATAGTGACCCTTTCAAACAGACTCTTCCTATTTTTATTGCTTACTTACTGTTTGCAGGTGGGAAGTATCTCTGTGCTTTGCATCAGACGGGGCAGGCCTACACAGGAGATGGAATGTCTGTGATGGGACAGGTTCTTCTATTCCAGGAATAGACAGTTTTATTTTCATAATAACCTTAAAGTCATGTAATTTTCTCTTTGACTCTTTTTTTCTCAACTGTTTCCAAGGTCATAGCATTTTGCTTTTTTATCCCCTGTAACCATATTCTAAAATCATCAGCCTATAGTTCAGATTCAGTGAAGCTAGGTCTATACAAGAGGACCACAACGAGCAACTGCTGGCTGCAATGAATAGTTTAAAGAATAGCCTATGATCCAATCCAAATAACACAATAATATTTTCCTCACTGAAGCCTGTTTAATCTTATTTGCTGGAACTGAAGAGGGTGCAGGAGTTAAGGTAAGCAACCAGCATCCTGTTACCTCATGGAACCGAGAAGGATAGAAGAAGCCCCAATATCTTTGGTTGAATTCAGGAATGAGGTATAAGAGAAGCTAATTAGAACTCTGGACTTTTCATCCCAACTGAGACAATATAGGTTCTTTGTTTAAACTAGTTAGGGTTCAGTTTTATGCTGCTTGCCACGGTAAATGAACCAACCTTTACTTTACTTTCACATTGTTAGTTTTAATTGATCTTAGAAGCCTACAAATCACCCCTATAATTTATGTTAGATACTAAGAGTTAGAGATTATAGAAACAGACCTTTTCTTCCTTCAGTTTATATATGATCCTTGTGGTTTGTTGAGACAGCTTCAAAGAAGCTGGGGCCCAACCCCTGAATGAATGAATGAATGAATGAGAGCCTGATTTGGATTGTTCTGCGAAAGAAAAGCATCTGTTGTGTTGGGGCACTTGTGTTTTTACAGATAATATGTTTGATGCTGAGAATTGATGATTCTAAAGTGCAGCATCACTGGGTACTTTTTAGAACAGCAAATTTCAGACCCCACCCTAGACCTACTGAACTGGAAACTCAGATCCAGAAATCTGTATTTCAGTGAGATCTATTCAAAGGCATTCTCCCACTACCTTTTTCTTTCTTCTTTCCTTTTTTTTTTTTTTTTTTGAGGCACACCTGGTGATGCTCAGGGGTTTCTCTGGCTCTGCACTCAGGGATTACTTCTGTCAATTCTTGGAGGACAATATGGAATGCTGGGGATTGAATATGGGCCAACCAGGTGCTAGGCAAGTCTCTTAACTGCTGTTCTATATCTCTAGCTCCAACCATCTGTACAAGGGCACTTAACAGATGAAGAGACAAAGCTTGTCTCTCTCCTGAACTTTACCTTTTTTTTTTGGTTAAATATTCAAATCTATCTCTTAGTCCAAAGTAATTTTTTAAAGGACATGTATTATAGCACAGGAGCCAGAACTCAAATATAAATATTTTAATAAGCTTAGGGAAGTAGGTGAAGGAAAGGCAAGAAAAATACCTGGCTCCAGATAATTGTAGAAAATGTGGGTTCAGTTGTTTAAGTATTTTAAAAAAGAACTAGAAATTTCTTTCGTTTTTTTTTTTTTTTTTTTTGCAAAATTTTCTGGCTTCGACCTGTTTGCTTACACTAAAATCAAAAGAAAACAACTTTGTGTGATCTAATATTCTTGAGTGCTGAATGTGGCCCCTGGGTCGTCAGTTTTACCACCTTTGTCTGGCAGAACCCGGAACCTATTAGGTTAGCTAATGTCTGTCTTAGACATTAGAGGCAAACTAAGTTTTTCGCAAATGATGAACTTCAAAGGAGGGAGGAATAAGAGCTGTACAAAGAAGTTGCCAGGGTAACATCTTGCTGATCAGGAAGGGTTGGCAGTTGAGTTTTGTGTAGACACAGTGGGAGAATGAAACATAATCTTTCTCTGTATTCTTTCTGTTTAAGATCAGGGTAGAAATGGATGTGGACTCAGTGTGACAGCCTGAGATTAGCAGGAAGCAATTCTTTTCCCATTTGGAGAGGCCCTAGTGAGACCCTATCACCAACGAGCAGCATATGGAGGCCATGCCAGTCAAACTTCCAATTTGCTAGAAGCAAATCAATGAACTTGGTTGGCTGCTGCCTGAAGTTCGCATCCGGCAACTGTGGGCAAACTATCTAATACCTGAATTTTAGAGAAGAAAAGTTGAAACTTCTTCTTGAAGCAGTGTTAGGGGAAAGCTCGATGAAGCAACGGGGGTACAGCATTGAACATTTTCATGAACGAGTGTTGGTTTTGCAAATTGTATCTTTACTTAAAATGTTGGAAACTATTGGTAATTGTTTTGCTGTATATTTATACTAGCAAATTAATAAGAACCTAACTTATGCTTAATTTAATTTTTTGTTATGATAATCACGGTATCATCGTACCTGTAGATGGTCAGAAGATGCCAGGGTATCACACCCCTGTGGCATTGCTTAATGCTATTCAAAAGTCAACTGAAAAGTCTTTTTCAAGGCCAGCCCATGTATGCCCATGATCCTGTAGATCATCGATTTGCTCAAGCGGGCACCAGTAACATTTCAATACATCCTGTCACATGCGAGATAGCCCAAGGGCATCTGCCTGCTCCAGGAACATAAAGAGCCTCAAACCATTCCATCAAGTCATGGGAATGAGGTCTATAATTGTTACTGGTATTTGGCATGTCAAATATGACATGGGTAGCTTGTCCGGCTCTGCTGTGCAGGTGATATTCTCTTGTACTCACCTAAAAACTCGAGCATTTATTGATGAACCTCGTGGCGGCAAAGCAGCCGCGTGAGCCGGGCTGTGATCAGCTCTTCTGCTTGGTGGAGCTCTGAGGAGAGGGGAATCCAGATGTGGAAAATGGCCGCCCTCATGGTGTGGGGGTTCCTCTGGCTTTTTGCGAGGCTCTACTGGGGTGGCGAGCCAGGGCTAGAACCCACCATCCCTCCGGGATGCCTCGTGATCAGCTGGGCACAGGGAGAGCAAGTAGCAGCTCTGCCCCATGCGTGTGAATCTCTGGATTGGCATATATGGGCTGGCCTTGAAAAATTCTTTTCAGTTGACTGTGGAATAGCATTAAGCAATGCCACAGGGGTGTGATACCCTGGCATCTTCTGACCAAGCAAACTTGTAGATGATGAGTAGTCATCGTTTTCCTTGCTGAGTCTCGGAGATCTTGTCCATTTCGTCCACTCCAGCACACAGGCGGAAGTGGCACTCCCCCAGAACTTCCTCTGGTTGCAGCGCCCCTGAAGGATGTGGGGGAACCTCAGGCTTCTCTCCACACAAATGCCTAGCAGGAGCACTGCAGACTCGTTATGATATGATAATATGATGCTTTTTTTTGACCTGCAAAACGGGCATCCTTCTCTCTGGACATGATACTTTGGTGTGTTTTTAGCATAATGAGATGGAAATTTTAGAGTACCCAGAGACAGGTACTTGCCTGAGGAATTTTACTTTCCCTTTAATCCTTAACAGATATCCAGATTTTTACCTTGTACTGCCTGGGCATGTTGCCTGCAGGTGGGTTTCTTTGATGGAATGAAGAATTTTGGGCCCTGAAGGTGGCTTAGTAATGGGGTGCTGCTATGACCCAGTCAGGTCGTTTTCATTTCTGGCCCTCTGGAAATGAGCCTCCAATTATTAGTGGCTATCCCTGTATTCTGTCTTTTCTTTTCTTTTTCTATTATAGCTATATTGACATAAAAATTTCAGTATCCTTTTCCCCTCCCGATAATATAGTATTTCTTCCAGGTGCAAATGAAGTATACATGGATTTAAAAGATGAATTTTAACATTTTAAATGTCCATCAATTGCTTACAGAATGGTTGGCTTTTCCTCTGTATTACCCTATATTATAAAAAGTTTTATCCTTTCCAGTTTGGTATGGAGAAAGCTGGTGTTTCATTGCTCTGAGTTGTTGCTCTTTCATTGTGAGACCATTTGAACATCCTGGGTTGTTTAAAGACTTTGTATTTTTTCTCTCCAGTAGCATGTCTCCCCAGATACTTTGCTTTTCCTTCTTTTCTTTTCTTCTTTATTGTTGTTTCCACACTGCTGGCTGCTCCTACACTTGGTTGTGGTGCTCTCTGGGTAACACACGCTTCGTGGTGGAGCTGGAACATCATAGATTGTGGTTCCAGGGTCACAAGCAGCAGTCACACTGGGCCTGTGGAGTGGACTGGGGATCCGACTGTGCCTCATGCTTGCAAGGCAGGTGCTCTACCATTCAGCCATGCCTATACAAGAGATACTTTGCTTCTGTAATTTTTTTTTTGGGAGGGTGGCACAGCAGGCGTTGCTCAGGGCTCACTCCTGGTCCTGCACTCAGGCAGCACTCTGGGTGGGGCTGTGAGGATCACATGGTAGCCATGTGCAAGGCAAGAGTCCTACCTACTGTATTATTCTTTAACCCTGCTTTAAAAAAGATTGCTGGCATTTTCATTGACTATATAAGCTCTTTGTTAGATAAGTTAGCCTTTTGTCACATGAAGGTTGTTTTAAAAAAAATTAATGTTTTAAGCATTCAGAGCCTCAGCCTATGCATGGTTCCTGAGGGCAATATAAACCATGGCAACAACAGCTAGTTGTGCTGTGAAAGTTGCTTTGATTTCAGGCACTGGGGGTGACCCAGAAAAGCACAGAGGCACATGTGAATGTATAAAGTAAGTCTATTAGGATGGGTCAGAAAGAATTTCCTTGGTTCTCTGGACAATACCATGGGCACAGATGGTGGAGGCCGGAGGAAATCAGGTGACTATGGCTGGCGGGGAAGCCATCTGTCTGTCTGTGGGGAGATTTGACAGAATTACTTGTTTGTGGGCATCTCATGGTTAGAATTAACATGGCAGGATTTCTTTTAAAAGATTTTTTTTTGTTTTAATTGGATCACAGTGAACTATAGTTACAAAGTCATCCATTATTAAATTTCAGCCATATAATGGTCCAATCCCAGTTCCAATCTGTCCATCGGTGTCCCCAGTTTCTCTTCTACCTCCTCCATCCCCGCCTGCCTCTGTAGCAGGTACTTTTCCTCTCCACCACTGTTTGAAGTGTTCACTCCCCTGACTTATAACTCCTCCACCCCAGCCCCCAGTGACAAGTTTCCTGATGAAGATCAGTTCCCTGCTCTTTGCTTCTTGTTTCTATTGGTGTTGGGTATTTGTTATTCCCCTACTATGTTTATTTATATCTCACATATGAGACAGATCATTCTGAGTCTGTTCCTCTCCTTTTAACTGACTTCATTCAATTGATACCCTCCAGAATTTGACAGGATTGTTTTTCATTTTTATTCCAAGATCCTCACTTTGCCTCCCTGTCTCTTGCCTGATTGGTGAACACTCAGCTTTCTGTGGATCCTTTGCTGTCAAATGACTTCAGATCAGTGCTGTTCTTGCACTCAAGAGATGCTCACTCAGTCTAGCACCAGACTCTTGGGACTGAGAGGCAGATATTTCTTTTGAATATCCTGGGAGGCCCCCACACCATGCTTTCACTCATTTTTGGCCCCAGGTCAACTAAAGCTCACCATTTAAGCTAAGGGCAAACCCACAATCAGAGTTAACCCAATTTTTTCCCTTTGGTATTTATAAAAAGCAACACTGAAAGACCTGAAATTTACTTAACTAACAACAAAAGCCATGCTCTGTTAATTCCTTCCTAGAACTGGCTCTTTCTTCCCAAATAGGCCACTTTTCAGTCTGTAAATCACCCTAAATCCTCAAATAGGCTGATGTTTTCATGGGTGATTCTGGCAAATTGCTGTTTGTGGGTTGCCTTGGCAGGAGACTGACTTAAGAGCAAGATTTGTGACTATATTTACTAATATTTTTAACATGACATTTCCAGCTTCCAAAATAATTATAATACTTACCAGAAAGAAAAACATCAAAGTCATGAAAAGTATCTAAAATTATATCTCAATATTAGAGTCTCTAATTTCCTACCTAGAGCTCGGTGATTGACTCCATTTTATTCTGTTTTCACTTTGTGGTGCCAAGGTGAAACCCAGAGTCTCACTCCTACAAGGCGTACTGTGTATTATTGAGCCCCATCTCTGGCCCTGACTCAATTTAAAAATCATCTTTAGTTATTTGGAGCCACTGGTGACGTATATAGATGCTTTATAGATTGTAAAAATCAATGAATATCACAGGCTGTCAGGATAAGAGATGTGGTTATAGAACAACAGGGTCAGCTGCAAACATCAGGTCCCAGACAGCCTCATTGAGAGGTCGCAAGTCTCTCAAAAGGAGGAGTAGCAAAGGGAAGGGAACTTTTTCCAAGTCTATATTCACAGTACAGTAATACTCATAATGGCTGAGATCTACTCTTCCCTTTAAATGATTCTGGGCCAGGATGGAATAGGGCTATGTAGGAACACAGGCTTGAACCGGACTATGGGGCTTGAACCAGACTATGGGGCTCAGCTTGCCGATTTTACAAAAGTGTTACAAAAGTGTTCATATTTGGGTTTCAAAAGTGTTCATATTTGGGTTTCAGTCATAGAGTGTTCCAGCACCCATCCCTCCACCAATGCCCATTTCCCACCACCAATGTCCCTTGATTTCCTCCTTCCCAGCCTGTGACTAGAGCAGACAATTTTCACTTCTCTTTCTCTTTCTCTCTCTTCCTTCTCTTACACTCTGTGGATTGCAATACATACGTTTAGAGATTATCACATATATCCTTTTGCCTAAGTTCAATGCTCAGTTCTACGCTGGTATTATCATTTACAATAATTATTAGTACACTGTTCCTTTCTCTGTAGTACCTAACCTCTGACTCCCACACATTTGCAGTAGGTTCTACCCACTGAAAAGACCTCCTGATTCATGTTTGGTCTGGCCTTGGATATTGGTATCATGTATTTTTTTCATATCCCACAAATAAATGCAGTCATTCTATACCTGTCATTTTCCTTCTGGCTAATTTCACTCAGCATGACCCTCTCCATGTCCATTCATTTATAGGCAAATTTTATAACTTGTTTTTCCTAATTGCTTTGGAGTATTCCACTGTGTAGATGTACAACAGTTTCTTTATTCAGTCATCAGTTCTCAGGCTCTCTGGTTGTTTCCAGATTCTGGCTATTGTGAACGGTGCTGCTATGAACATAGAAGAGTAGATGGTGTTTCCACTGTGTGTTTTTTGGCTTCCCACAGTATATTTCCAGGAGTGGTATGGCTGGGTCAAATGGGAGCTCCGTTTCTAGTTTTGGGAGAAATGTTCGTATTGTTTTCCAAAAAGGCTATACCAGTCGACATTTCCATCAACAATGGAGGAGAGTCCCTTTCTCCCTGCATCCATGCCAGTATTTGTTGTCCTTGCTCTTTTGGATATGTGCCAGTCTCTGTGGTGTGAGGTGATACCTCATTGTTGTTTTGATTTGCTTCTCTCTGATGATTAGTGATGTTGAACATTTTTTTATATGTTGGCCATTTGAATTTCTTCTTTGTCAAAGTTTCTGTTCATTTATTCTCCTCATTTTTTGATGGGGTTGACTGTTTCTTCAACAGAAAGAAAGAAAACCAGTGCCTAATATATTCTGGATATTAACCCCTTGTCATATGTGTTTTGGGTATATATTATTTCCCATTCTGTGGACTGTCTTTATATCTTGGTCACTGCTTCTTTTGAGGTGCAGAGCTTTTTAGTTTCATGTAGTCCCATATGTCTATCTTTGCTTCTAGTTGCTTTGTTAGTGGTGTTTCATCTTTGAAGATGTCTTTAGCTTCAATGTCATGGAGGTGTTTTTCCTATATTTTCTTCGATGTACTTTATGGATTCAGGTCTGATATTGAGATCTTTAATCCATTTTGATCTGTTTTTGTGCATTGTGTGAGACAGAGGTCCAAATTCACTTTTTTACATGTAGCTGCCCAGTTTTCCCAGCACCACTTGTTGAAGAGGCTTTCCTTGTTCCATTTCATACATTTTGCTCCTTTATTAAAGATTAAACGATAGGCATTCTTGTGGGTGGCAAAGGACCCAGGTAAGCCAAGTTGCAGATGGAGCAGAAGCTCTTGTAGTTAGAGTAGACAGAAGGTGTTTACTTGCTGGAGTGATAGTACAGAAGGTAGGGCATTTGTCTTGTGCCCGCAGACTCAGGTCTGATCCCCAGTATCCCTATGATCCCTTGCTCACTGCCAGGAGTAATTCCTGAGTGCCAAGGCAGGAGTAACCCTTGAGCATTGCTGGGTATGACCTAAAAAAGCAAAAACAAACAAACAAACAAACAAACAAATAAATAAATAAATAAATAAAATGCTTACTTGATCAAAAGAACTTTTTTTTCTCCTCATGGAGATTTCTATTATTAAAGTCAATCTGTAAGGATTCATAAATATAAGGATATGCATCTTTTTAACAGTTTTAAATGGGTATAGAATAAAATAATAGGAAAACAAACATATAAACATATTTATAAACATGTTTGTAAATATTATAAATATTCTCCCACTTCTGCTTTATCTAATCTTATAAAATTATAAATTTTTATGCCTTTTAAAATGGTTAATCAAATACTTTTGATTTGCCATCAGTTTAAAGCACTTTAAAATGTGGAGAGTA
Source organism: Cryptotis parvus (assembly GCA_021461705.1). Classification (NCBI taxonomy): domain Eukaryota; kingdom Metazoa; phylum Chordata; class Mammalia; order Eulipotyphla; family Soricidae; genus Cryptotis; species Cryptotis parvus. Next base: position 111,724 of record JAJIBD010021484.1, read on the forward strand.
GAACTCATATTTCTACATGTGTATATATATCTCACTTTTTCAACCATGAAACTTATAGTTTTGCTTAAATTGTTCTCTTGACATGGAAGGACTTTTTCAGATTGGATAAATGCCATAATTTTTCAAGATTCAGATCAAATATTACCTTTTCTCTGATTCTCTTGATTTTCCCACCCAAGTAGAAATCTCACCATTTATATACCCATAAAATTCATTCATAATTAATATAAAGTTTCTGATTTTCATTTCCTACCAGTGTACTTACAAATGGATGAAGGAAGTTTTGGGTCAAGAGAACGCAAGAGTGGTAAAATAAACAAAGGTGTGCTATCCGCCTTGCATGGCCCTAGAAAAGGACTCCAGAATTGCTTCTCAGTTCCTGACAGTTAAAGCACAACAGATTATAAGACGCTTCCTTATCCATTGGACAAAACCAGATAAGCTACTCTTCTTTGTTCTTTTGGGTCACACACGGCAATGCTCAGGGGTTGCTCCTGGCTCTTCACTCAGGAATTACTCCTGGTGTTGTTTGGGGGCCCATATGGGATGCTGTGGATCGAACCGGGTCAGTCGCATGCAAGGCAAATGCTCTACCTGCTGGACTATTGCTCTGGCCCCCAGGTGAGCTATTCTGAGAACACTCTTCTTGAACCTGAGATCTGAGCAGAATTTCTTTCTGGGGTCCTTAGAAAATGAGCGTAGTGGGATGGTTGGGGAGGATATCGCATTCTACATTAGATATTTATTTGATTTCATTTAGCAATTTGAAAATGCTGCTCAATTTAGGCAAATGACGAGACAGCAAAGCACAACTGAGTAAAAGCAGCTCCCCTGAGATGGGGAGAACAAGACCATGGATCATATTTCAGTTCTTCACAGATTTTTGAAATAAATCTGAATTATGCTTCTGGGTACATGAGAGTGATAGTAAATTTTAGGATATCTCAGGTATTAGATGGGCTGCATGTCTCATCAGCAGGATTTCATAAATTACTTATAAATTTATTTGATAAGGATTATATGACCGAGAGTTCAAGGTTGCATTTTCCTCAGCAAGAACCAAGAGTGCAGAGATAATCCGCAGCCAATTAAGGTTACAGATACATCCGTGTAGTCTGTCAATCAATTTTCAGACTATAACCCTACCATTACACAACTCCATTCCTTTTATGGCATTGGTATCCCTGCATCCTTTTCAAGGGCAGTAACTATTTCTACTTCATCTTTGCATTACTAGCCCCAGCATAATACTTGAAACAAAACCATGATTTTGTTTCATACAGTTAAACAAAACCTAGCATGGTTTTGTTTAGAATCAGTGGGTAAGTTTCCCATGATGAAATTCATGCAACACTACTTAGTGAAAGACCAAGAGCCCTGAGAAAACAAGTGCAAGAAACATAGAATGGAGAAACGTTGATGAGCTGAAAAGGGAGAGAGGCAAGAAAGCGTTGGGGCATAGAATTCCATGCAAAGCAATCCCAGTAGAGGTGTGCTTTTTGGAAGAACAGGCAACATTGAGGCATTAGGCGAGAAGGGCAAGAAGGGCTCTAAGGGAGCATTGGGATGGGGCAGTATGGGAATGACTGGAAATAATATTTTCCTACTGTGCCAACCATTGTCTGCTTTTGGTCTTATTTCCATCTTATCATTTCTACCCTGAATTACAAGATGCTGAAAATCTGAGAAGTTCATTTCTAGACTTTATTGGTAGCTGGAGTCCAGTTAGGGCTTAATAATGGAAATACTCAGAGGGAGCGGAAACTAGTAAGAAGGAAATTTATCTGTCGGTGACACTAGGGGGTGCAGAGGCACCTGGGACTCCACCAGTGTTGGTGTTTGTCCTGGTACATCAGTGAGAACCTGAGCGCGCTGCTGCGCGCGCCGCGCTGCGCTGCGCGCGCGCGCGCTGCGCTGCTGCTGCTGCTTCTTCTTCTTCTTCTTCTTCTTCTTCTTCTTCTTCTTCTTCTTCTTCTTCTTCTTCTTCTTCTTCTTCTTCTTCTTCTTCTTCTTCTTCTTCTTCTTCTTCTTCTTCTTCTTCTTCTTCTTCTTCTTCTTCTTCTTCTTCTTCTTCTTCTTCTTCTTCTTCTTCTTCTTCTTCTTCTTCTTCTTCTTCTTCTTCTTCTTCTTCTTCTTCTTCTTCTTCTTCTTCTTCTTCTTCTTCTTCTTCTTCTTCTTCTTCTTCTTCTTCTTCTTCTTTCTTCTTCTTCTTCTTCTTCTTCTTCTTCTTCTTCTTCTTCTTCTTCTTCTTCTTCTTCTTCTTCTTCTTCTTCTTCTTCTTCTTCTTCTTCTTTTTTTTTTGCTTTTTGGGTCACACCTGGCGATGCTCAGGGGTTACTCCTGGCTCTGCACTCAGGAATCACTCCTGGCGGTGCTCAGGATACCATATGGGATGCTGGGGATCGAACTTGGGCCAGTGCAGGCCGGCCCCGTGCAAGGCAAACGCCCTACGCACTGGGCTATCGCTCCGGCCCGAACCTGAGCTTCTTAATCCTGCTAAGCAACTGCATCAACTCGCAAGATATCCTGCAACTTCTGACAGCCAGGAAAGAATGACACTGTTGAGAGGTGGCCCTTCTGTGACTAGGTTACAAAAGACTGTGACTACTATCTTGCTAGAAGATTCTATTGCCACCTCAGCTTACAGACTTTGATGAAGTAAACCACCACATTTATGAAATTCCTGTGGCAAGGAACTGAGGGCCAACTATGGCTAGCAGCTGTCAAGGAACTGAATTCTGTCAACAATTACCTGAGCCTAAAAGTATTGCTTCCTCCATTTGATCTTTCAGGTTAAGCAGAGACAAAGTAATACCCCAATTGTGCTCTCTGAGAGGCCCTGGTGCAGGAACAGAATGCTGTTAAGTCACATGCAGAATCCTGGTACCCCTAAAACTGTGAGACAGTAACTGTATGTTTTGAGCCACACAAATATCACTATATAACTAATACAGTGGCACAGCCCCTTCAGTTCCACTAGGAGCAGCTTGCTGTGGCCTCTGGCTGTACCACATGCGCTCCTTTGCTCCTCTATCAACAGGCGCAGCGTCAACTTCCCCTGGCTGCTGACCTCTAGGTAATCTACCTTTCTACTAACCAACATTTGCAATACTTCCCTGTATCAAATCCCCTGTGTGAAATATCCGAAGGGCAGCAGAAACATCTCTCCATTGCTGTTGTTCCTGGCAAGAGGATGAAAGGATCACATTATTCTAAAGACAGTCCTGTCTTCTTTTACATACTGAATCACGACACAACTTTTGGCTTGTATTTTTAAAAAGAGGTGAATAGAGGTTTGCTTCTCTGTAGGTCCTGGGAAGGTCAGCTTCAAAAGGCAGAGTCATTTGTGTCTTTCCTGGGTGCAGAAGGTATCTATCCCTACCCACCTGTGTGAAGCAATGGAAGTGCTTAAGGGATTCGGGTGGACGCATAGTGACTTCTCTCTCTTCCCGTGGAAGTCAGGGAAGTGTAATCTCTGCATGCTCCCTGCAACTAGAATTAAAATAATATGGCGAGTGTATGAGGGCAAACTCCTAACTCAGCAGGTGAACGGCATATCGACTCCACTTCCCCTGGAGCCTGTGAAACTAGAAAGAAACCCACACATCAGGACAGAGCAGCCCTTGATGAGGCTCAAAAGAGAGGTGGCAATCTCACAACTACACAGCAAAAACCAAGTAAGAGGCAGCAAAGGCTGTAGCTTGAGAACAAAGGGAGAAAAAAAAGTCTAGTTAAAGAGACCATATCTACCCACTCACAGGAAATCCAGGAAAGAAAATGAACAACTCTTCTCCCTCTGGAAGACTCAGGGAGGAGGAGACATTCAGGGAAACCACAGGGGCAGAAAATTAGATAGATTTTCTGAAAAAGGAAAAAACTGAATGGAAGTGTGCTTTTGATATGTAGCAGAACATGTGAACAAAGCAAAACACCAATGTACACTTGGCAAGGAGAGAACGCCTTTTATTCATAGATCTCAAAGCTGTTTGAGTCTATTAATTGACATGTGAGACAGTTAAATTATTACGATTCATTTTTATGAGGCATTTTATTTTAAAATTTGCTAGGCATTTTACAACTCAGAACATTGGCTATTCCCCAAACAGCCTGATAATGTACAGCATGGCCGTTCCTGTTCCACAGATGTGGAAGTGGCGCCGGAGAAGACGGCGACTTACTGAGGATCAGGGGGCACAGGAGCTCAGACATGAATGCATAAGCACAGAGCAGGGAACAGGAAACTCTCTGGAGGAAACTCAGTCTTTTCTATGGTTTTCTCTTCAAGGTACCTGTGCTAGTAGGATGATAACTTCTTCCCAAAGACGGCCATGGCCTAATCCTTGGAAATTGAATGAGTTCCTGTACATGGCAAAAGGGACTTTGAGATATGATTAAGGATCTTGTGATGGGGTGATTATACTGAATTACGTGGGAAAGCACAATGTAATTTTTGGAAAAACAAGAGGGAGGGAGCCAAGTCTAAAAAGGAGATGTGCAGATGGAAGCAGAGATGGAGAGACATGTCGTCCAGAGACAAAGTATGTGGGCAAGCACCAGTGTCTGGAAAGGTCAAGAGACATATTGTGGGGCCGGAGCGAAGGCACAGCGGGTAGGGTGTTTGCCTTTCACACAGCTGACCTGGGTTCCATCCCTGGCATCCCAGATGGTCCCCTGAGCACCGCCAGGAGTAATTCCTGAGTGCAGAGCCAGGATTAATCCCTGAGCATTGCCAGGTGTGAGCCCCCCAAAGAAAACACTTAATATATACATATATATACATATTATGGTACCAATATCCAAGGTCAGGTGAAATGTTGATCAGGAGGTCTTGCCAAAGGTGGAAACTACCACAAATGTGTGGGAGCAGAGGTTAGGTAAGACAGAGAAAGGAACAGTGGACCAATGATTGTTGAAAGTCTATTACAATCCACAACATGTAAGAGAGGGAAGAGAGAGAGAGAGAGAGAGAGAGAGAGAGAAGAGAAAAGAGATGGAGAACCTGTTATGGAGGCAGGCTAGGGGGGGGGAAGGTATTGGGAACACTGGTGGTGGGAAATGGGCACTGGTGGAGGAATGGATGCTGGAACACTGTATGGCCAAAACCCAAACATGAACATTTTTTGTAATTGTCAAAAAAAAAAAGAAAAGAAAAAAGAGGCACATTGTTCTTACAGCCTCCTGTCAACTCATCTCAGCTTCCTGACTTCCAGACTGTAAGAGAATGTATTTTTGTTGTTTTAAACTACTAAGTTTGCATCATTTGTTGCAGCAGTGATAGGAGACTAACAGAGTACCATTAAGAATAAGATCTTGGGCAATTCCTTAATAGTGCAAACTAATTTCTTTTTTTCCCTCCCTCCCCCTTTCCCTCCCTCCCTCCTTCACTCCTCGCCTCCCTCCCCCTCCCTCCCTTCTCCTCCCTCCCTCCCTCCTTCCCTCCCTCCCTTCCTTCCTTCCTTCCTTCCTTCCTTCCTTCCTTCCTTCCTTCCTTCCTTCTTCCTTCCTTCCTTCCTTCCTTCCTTCCTTCCTTCCTTCCTTCCTTCCTTCCTTCCTTCCTTCCTTCCTTCCTTCCTTCCTTCCTTCCTTCCTTCCTTCCTTCCTCCTTCCTCCTTCCTCTCCCTCCTTCCCTCCTTCCTCCCTCTCTCCTTCCCTCCCTCCCTCCTCCCTCCCTCCCTCCCTTCACTGCAAGCTCCCTGCTGTGGGACTATATTCCAGTTTTAAAATTTCCTTTTCTGAGTTATTTGGGCAGAAGAGTAAAGTGGATTTTATTTTGGTCCGGGAGGGAGAGCAAGAATAACCTGGGCAATTTTGGGCAACAATTATTCAGGACAATTATGTTTAGTGGGTTGAAAGAAAAAGCATAATGGCAGTAAACACAGTAATAGCAATGGGTAACAATTTTTTGGAAGTGAGTATATATGCCAAGTACTGGGTCGGACTCCTCCTGAGAGAAAGCTTCCCTTACATTTTTTTATGACAACTAATTAGTAGTAACTAGCTTTATTTTATAGTGTTAGAAGCTGAGCCTGAGAGCCATGCGGCTAGAGGGAGCCAGCATCAGCACCCAGTTTATCCAGTGCAGAACCACCACGTGATGCTGTCTTTCTGAAGATTTATTATTTCAAGTCAAGAGTGAGTTACATGAGAATGACAGGCGTGACAGAAAGAAGAGGACAGTACTAAGTACTAAGGAGCTGTGGGGACTCTTTATAGGAAAAGAGAAACAATGTTTTTCTTTGTTTTCATTCTACCACTCCATCTACCATTCACAATTACCGTCCACCATCACCATCCATCTCCATCCACCATCCCCATCTACCATCCCCATCACCATCACAGATACTATCACAATCACCGCACACTATCACCATCACCATCACAGATACTATCACAATCACCCTACACTATCACCATCACCATCACAGATACTATCACCACCATCACCATATACTATTACTATCACCATCATCATCACAGATACTATCACCATCACTGTACACTATCACCATCACCATCACAGATACTATCACAATCACCCTACACTATCACCATCACCATCACAGATACTATCACCATCACCATTTACCATCAGAAGGTCACACGCATATTTAATGAGGGATGCTCAGGTATCAAAGAGTCTTCCTTTATCTTTTCTTTTTAATTTTTTTATTATACCACCTTGAGATATATAATTACAAAGGTGTTCATGTTTGGGTTTCAGTCACACAGTGTTCCAGAACCCATCCCTCCACAAGTGCCCATTTCCCACCACTAATATCCTCTGATTCCCTCCCCTCTCCCCCAGCCTGTCTCTATGACAGGCACTTTGCCTCTTCTCTCTCTGTCTCTCCCTCTGCCCCCTCTCTTCCTTCTCTTACACATTGTGGTTTGCAATATATACATTTAGAGGTTATCATGTATATCCCTTTGCCTACATTCAATGCTTAGTTCTAGGTTGGTATTATCATTTTCAACAATGATTAGTACACTATTCCTTTCTCTGGCCCTCTGAGTCCCACATATTTGTAGTAGATTCCACCCACTAACAAGATCTCCTGTTCCATGTTTTGCCTGGCCATGGATATTGGTATCATGCTATTTTTTCATATTCCGTAAATGAATGCAGTCATTCTAGATCTGTCCTTTTCCCTTTGGCTAATTTCACTCAGCATGACCCTCTCCATTTCCAACCATTTATAGGCAAATTTTATAACTTCGTTTCCTAACAGCTGCATAATATTCCATTGTGTAGATGTACCACAGTTTCTTTATCCAGTCATCTGTTTTCGTGCACTCTGGTTGTTTCCAGATTCTGGTAATTGTGAACAGTGCTGCTATGAACACAGAAGTGTAGATGGTGTTTCTGCTGTGTGTTTTTGGTCTCCCAGGGTATTTTCCCAGGAGTGGCATGACTGTGTCAAATGGGAGATCAATTTCTAGGTTTTGGTGAAACGTCCATATTGTTTTCTAAAAAGGCTCTACCAGTTGACATACTCACCGATGGATGAAAGTCCCTTTCAAAAAGGACATATATTTCCCCTACATGATTTTCTAAGAGTTGCACCTGTAATAAAAACAGAGAGTAGTTTCACACTGTGTAATAAGTGTTTTATTTACCAGAAGAAACTGCAAGTATGCAGTTTGTGGCTTCAGCTTATATAAGTGGGGAAGGGGTTAGCAAGTAGGATCAGGAGGATTTGAGATTAGGCTGCAGTCTTAATGGGATCTACATCACCAAATTTGATATCAGAACAGAAATCATTCAAAATATTATGAAATGGCCACTTATAATAATTACACTTCATAGGGTGGCTGTGTGAATCAAGTTACTGCATGTGAGGAATTTTAAACCAGCTATAAAAGTGAAGCTGTTACTTCACTGCACCCATGACTGCATCGACTTCTGATGCTTCCAGGATTAGGATAATTTCTACTGCAGCAATTGCTGCTACACCATTACTGCAAGCACTGCCTTGTTACTCATACTCTCACTACCGTGATTGCCATCATTACTACAATCATTGCTCTGCCTCTACTGCTACCACTGTTGGGATGATTACCTACTATTGTTCCAACCACTGCTCTGGCACTACCATGACCACTGCTGCAATTGCTAATACAGCATTGCTGCTGTACTGCTATGATTGCTCTTGTACCTCTACTTCATTGCTATCACTTACTCTTACTATGATTCTCATCAACTGCCTCTGCTGCCTCACTGTTATCTCAACACTACCATTACTGCTATCATTGCTACTACTCTAAATACACAGTTTTACTTCCCCTGTCAATTTTCAAACATGGCCAAATGTTTCTATGATAAATATGTAATACACGTTAGTTCCTTCACAAAGCATGGCTAGAGCAAATCCTCAGGTCATCCTGGATTTGCCTGGCAATAGTTCTTTGTCTGGTTCTTTTCTTTAGGCTGTTGCCATCATTTTGCTACTGCTCAGGCTTGAACAAAGTGGCTGTCATTGCCCTGAGCTCTCTGAGGTGGCAACTTTGCTTGCTTCACTAATCCTTGTCAGTGACAAATGCTCCTCAAATCCATTCCCAGTGGCCCTTTGAAGTGGACAAACAACTCCGCAGTCATGAAATATCATGTTTTAAATAGAAGGCACTATGTCAAATGTCATCAGCAGCTCAGCCATGGGGCTGCTGATCTCAGACTGATTCAGAGAATTTGGGAATAATCATGAGAAATACACTTTATCTAGTGAGTCTCAAGTTTTATCTAGTTCTTTTAAAACACTAAAACAAATTGATTTAAGAAACTTTCTACAAAACTTTACAAAGTGGTTTCTACAATTATTCACATTTCACAAGTGAGAACACTGCAGCCTAGGGAAGTTAAAAACTTGTTTAAGTAACACAACAAGAGGAAGAGTTGGGATTTGAACTCAGGTAGTCTAACTGTAGAGAAGACCCTGTTTACCACCATATATCCATATTATATTCACAGGAAATAAAAACTCAAGTGAAGGAAACTACCCACAGTAATAAATACTAGCTGAGAGAATGAATGTCTTAAACAGGGACATGAAAATGAGAGCAAAATAATGTCATTTGTGTGAGTGAAGTAAGAAGGCTTGAAGAGTGCTCTAATCTAGAGGGCTTTTATCAGCTAGAAGAGATTGAAGAGGGAGTCAGGAAGTTAAGAATCTGGTGAGGGATAAAGGTGCAAAGAGTCCAAAATGGAGTAAGGAAAGCCTCTTCAACAAGTGGTGTTGGGAAAACTGGGCAGTGACATGTAAAAAATGAATTTGGACCTCTGTCTAACACCATGCACAAAAAATCAGACCCAAATGGATTAAAGATCTCAATATCAGACTTGAATCCATAAAGTACATTGAAGAAAATATAGGAAAAACCCTCCATGACATTGAAGCTAAAGGCATCTTCAAAGGTGAAACATCACTAACAAAGCAACTAGAAGAAAAGATAAACATATGAGACTACATGAAACTAAAGAGCTTCTTCACCTCAAAAGAAACAGTGACTAAGATACAAAGGCAGTCCACAGAATGGGAAAGAATATTCACCCAATACCCATCTGATAAGGGGTTAATATCCAGGATATATCAGGCACTGGTAGAACTTTACATGAAGAAAACAAACAACTCCATCAAAAACGGGGAGAAGAAATGAACAGAAACTTCAACAAGGAAGAAATTCAAAAGGCCAAAGCACATATGAAAAAATGCTCATCATCACTAATCATCAGAGAGATGCAAATCAAAACAACAATGAAATATCATTTTACACCACAGAGACTGGCACATATCCCAAAGAGGAACAACAACAAGTGCTGGCGTGGATGTGGGAAAAGGAAACACTCATGCATTATTGGTGGGAATGCCTGCTGGTACAGCCTTTCTGGAAAACAATATGGACATTCCTCCAAAGACTAGAAATTGAACTCCCATTTGACCCAGTTATACCACTCCTGGGAATCTACTCTGGTAAGCCAAAAAACATGCAGCAGAAACACCATCCCTACTTTTATGTTCATCGCAGCACTATTCACAATAGCCAGAATCTGGAAACAACCAGAGTGCCCGAGAATCGATGACTGGATAAAATACTATGCAGCTGTTAGGAAAAATGAAGTTATGAAATTTGCCTATAAATGGATGGACACGGAGAAGATCATGTTGAATGAAATTAGCCAGAAGGAGAGAGACAGACACAGAATGACTACATTTATTTGCATGACATAAATATATATGTACATATTATGATACCAATATCCAAGGTCAAGTGGAACATGTATCAGGAGGTCTTGTCAAAGGTGGAAATTATCACAAATGTGTGGGAGTCAGAGGCTAGGTAAGACAGAAAGTGGAACAATGTGCTAACAATTGTCGATGGTACTAATACCAACCTAGAACTGAGCATTAAATACAGGCAAAAGGATACACATGACAACCCTTTCATGTATGCTCTGTAATCCACAATCTGGAAGGGAAGGAAAAGAGAAAGAGAGAGAGAGAAAGGGAAAGAAATAAAGAACCTGCCATGTAGGCGGGCTGGGGGGGGGGGCAGGAACTGGGGACGTTGGTGGTGGGTGATGGGCACTGGTGGAGGGATGGGTGCTGGAACACTGTATGACCAAAACCCAAATATGAACATCTTTGTAATTGTATATCTCACGGTGGTATAATAAAATATTAAAAAAAAGAATCTGGTGAGGAAATACATGTGGAGACCTACTTGGTTGCATTTCTGTGGTACTGTTCTGAGGTATTCATACTCGGAGGCTTTTCCTGGGCAGTTTAGTGGTGGTAGACAAGATGACATCTGGACACTAAGATCTTCCCGTGAGCCTACCTGGTATGGTCTACTGGTATGGTTCTGTCCTCCACAATCATCAGATTTTTTGATGTGTGTAGTGCTCTATGTATATTGTGTTAAAGGAACTTGAAAGGATTTTGTTAATTGAAGTAAATCTGGATGGCAGTTTGTGAACTATGGATGGCCAAAGCAAACTAACTGGGAAAATATAGTAAGGAAGCTTGTATAGTAAAAATCTGGTGTGAATGAGGAAGAAGGGTGGGAGGAATGGGCGTAGGCGATTATTTTGATTGTGTGACAGCACTGGGAACATGAGTGGCGAGTCTGATGAGACGTGGGGGCACTTTCAGAGGTGTGAAGCTGTGTGTCCCAAAGGTTATTGCTGTAAATGAATGGCAAATCAATGAAATTTCTTTAAAAAGTTTGTGTGCCTTTAGCAGAAATGTCATCTGTTATGTTCATTGCAGCACTATTCACAATAACTGCACTCCTATGTTTATTGCAGCATTATTCGCAATAGCTAGACTCTGGAAACAATGCAAGTACCCAAGAACAAACGACGGGATAAAGGAACTATGGCACATCTACACAATGAAATACCTTGCAGCTGTTAGGAAAGATGAAGTCATGAGGTTTTCTTATAAAATGGACATGGAGAATATAATGTGAGTGACATGAGTGAGAAGTGAAGATATGGAATGACTGCATTGGGGGATATGAAAACTGATGTGAGACTAATATCCAAAGTCAGGGAAAGCAGGGCCCAGGGTCAATGGTTGGAAGTTTGCCACAAGAGTGTCTGGGAGGCAAATTGCAGTTAGGACATAGAAGGATCAATATGACAATGATAGTTGGGAATAATCATTTTGGACAGGGACTGAGTTTTGAAAGTAGGTAAAGTTACTGATAACTTTTCAGTATGGTACTGCAAACTACAAGGCTTAAAAGGAGAGAGAGAGAGAGAGAGAGAGAGAGAAGAGACAGAGGGAGAGAAAGGAAAAGGAAAAGGAGGAGAAGGAGAAAAGTGTCTGTCAAGAGGTGGGGGAGGGGCGGAAGGGAAACTGTGGACAATGGTGTTGGGAAATATGCGCTGGTGGAGGAATAGGTGATGGAACATTGCATGACCGAAACCTAATCACGAACAACTTTGTAACTGTGTATCTCACTGTGATTTAATTAAAACCACCACCACCACCACCACCTCCACCACCATCTCCACCACCACCACCACCATCACCTCCACCATCACCACCACCACCACCACCACCACCTCCACCACCTCCACCATCACCACCTCCACCACCTCCACCACCACCTACCACCACCACCACGACCACCACCTCCATCACCTCCACCACCACCATCACTACCACCACCACTACCACCACCTCCACCACCTCCACCACCTCCACCACCACCACCACCACCACCTCCACCACCTCCACCACCACAACCACCACCACCACTACTACCTCCATCACCTCCACCACCTCCACCACCTCCACCACCACCACCACCTCCACCACCACAACCACCACCACCACCTCCATCACCTCCACCACCACCACACCACCACCACCACCACCACCATCACCACCACCACCACCACCATCACAACCACCACCACCACCACCACCTCCACCACCTCCACCACCACCTCCACCACCTACCTCCACCACCACAACCACCACCACCACCACCTCCACCACCACCACAACCACCACCACCTCCACCACCTCCAAAGCTAGCTCTTCTTCCTTCCTTCCTTCCTTCCTTCCTTCCTTCCTTCCTTCCTTCCTTCCTTCCTTCCTTCCTTCCTTCCTTCCTTCCTTCCTTCCTTCCTTCCTTCCTTCCTTCCTTCCTTCCTTCCTTCCTTCCTTCCTTCCTTCCTTCCTTCCTTCCTTCTTCCACCACAACCACCACTACAACCACCACCACCACCACCTCCACCACCTCCACCACCTCCACCACCACCACCACCTCCACCACCTCCACCATCTCCACCACCACCACCACCACCTCCACCACCTCTACCACCTCCAGCACCACCACCACCACCATCCACCTCCACTACCTCCACCACCTCCACCACCACCACCACCATCACCACCACCACCACCACCACCACCACCCCCCACCACCACCACCAAACAGGTTTGTGTGCTTGTGTTACCCAGCAGGGGAGATCCAAAATCATTAAGGTGATCTTGTCTGAGTGAGGGTCTTCCATTGACCACACACAGTATTGCTGTTTTCCAAAGGGGAAAACTTGACCATATAGTTTGTGGTTGTGGTGTACATGTTTCTTTGCTTATCTTATCAAAAAAGGTGCACCATAGAAATTTAATTCTGGAAAATTACATCAAAGCTAGCTCTCCTTCCTTCCTTCCTTCCCTTCCTTCCTTCCTTCCTTCCTTCCTTCCTTCCTTCCTTCCTTCCTTCCTTCCTTCCTTCCTTTTCCTTCCCTCCTTCCCCTCCTTCCTTCCTTCCTTCCTTCCTTCCTTCTTCTTTCTTTCCTTCCCTCCTTCCTTCCCTTCTTCCTTCTTTCCCTTTCCTTCCCTCCTTCCCTCCTTCCCTCTCCTTCCCTCCTTCCCTCCTTCCCTCCTTCCCTCCCTTCCCTCCTTCCCTCCTTCCCTCCTTCCTTCCTTCCTTCCTTCCTTCCTTCCTTCCTTCCTTCCTTCCTTCCTTCCTCCTTCCCTCCTTCCCTCCCTTCCCTCCTTCCTCTCCTTCCCTCCTTCCCTCCTCCCTTCCTCCTTCCCTCCTTCCCTCCTTCCCTCCTTCCCTCCTTCCTCCCTTCCCTCCTTCCTTCCTTCCTTCCTTCCTTCCTTCCTTCCTTCCTTTCCTTCCTTCCTTCCTTCCTTCCTTCCTTCCTTCCTTCCTTCCTTCCTTCCTTCCTTCCTTCCTTCCTTCCTTCCCTTCCTTCCTTCCTTCCCTTCCTTCCTTCCTTCCTTCCTTCCTTCCTTCCTTCCTTCCTTCCTTCCTTCCTTCCTTCCTTCCTTCCTTCCTTCCTTCCTTCCTTCCCACTTTCCTTTTTTGGAAGCTGGAGATTGAACCTGGGTGAGTCATGTGCAAGGCAACAAGTGCCTTACCCACTGTGCTCTGTCTCTCTCTGGCCCCTATTTTCATTTTCTTGCCTAGAAAATAGAGTCTCAAAGGGGTCAGATGACTTGACAAGGTCACAAAAACTAATACAGGGCAAATTTCCCTGATTATTCAGGCTCTAAATCACATATTTTATTGTGGCTTATTCATCTATTTACCCTGATCTGTTGACAATCTCTTATTCTGACTTAAATGATTTGGTGTTTCAGATGAAAATGTGGCTTGAGCCAGGGCTACAGGCTCTGTGCAACACTGCCTACAACCAAGATGTAATTAGCTAATTAATCTACACTGCATTCCCTTGATACAAGGTCATACAACTTTCATTTTAAGATGGACAAACTAAGGGTAGTTTGCATTTTCCTTCATTTAATATTTAAAACCTCTTTGTAAGAAGAAGCAGCCCCAAAGAATTCTATTTGCACTTATATTAATATCACTTAATTAAAAACATTTTTCAGCATTATAACAAATAGAACAACTACCTTAGCTGTAATATATGCTCTTCTAGCAGTGCAATTTTGCCTCTTTACATAGTTAATAAATGTGAGCATCATAAGATCATAATAAATTATTTAGTGGGTATTTACTTTTAATTATTATTTTCTCAATAAATCCTCAAATTCAATTCCAAAGACACGGAGATGACAGTTACATACAAATTTTTCACACTGAACTCATTTTTTGCATTCTGAAAGTGACTCTAACACTTTATGAAAAAAATTTTTTTGCCTTTAATAAGGAAGAAAGGAAGAGACCGCCATGGTGTGAGCTTGCTCATGCTGCCCTGCCTCTCCACAGTTGTACTTTCCCATGGTACCACTGACTGAAAAGAAAATATCAACTGTCTATTCTAAGTATTACTCCTACCTGACATATAACACTGATTAAAGTCACTCAGGTCCAAAACAAATGTGATAGATGATAATTAAAATTTCTTCCTGTATTTTAGTTGACCTGGTGATTTTGTTTGTTACTGCTTTCACCTATTTTGGTAATATGGAGCTACTTGTCCTTGAATTTTCTTCAACTCAAAGGAAAGAAAGCACTGTTTTATATTCTTACTCTCATCAAACATTTGTAGATGTCATGCAGCTATTGCAGTTTTAATGCAGGTAGTAATCTTTTTAATACCTTTGCATTGTGGATGGACACACACATGCATACATTACACACATACATATATATATTATAGTTTGTGTAACATGATTATGATAGTGTTAATATTTTTAGCCATGATGTACAAAGTATTGTTTTCCCACCACTGCCAATATCTCTACCATTGTCTTAAAAAAGTTTTACTACAGTTTACGTTATATGTTTACAATAACTTTCATATTAATGGATTTGGTATGCACAGTTACTCACTTTACTACCACCAAAGTGTCTAAGACCCCCCACCTATATGTTTGTGCTACTTCCAATCCACCTTATCATTCCTCCCACTACTCTTCCCCTAACCTGGTATTCCTAAGTCTTCAATCTAGTGCCCGGTGTTTGTTGTTAATTGATATTGTCTGTGTTATTGTTTTGTTTCTCTATATTCCACAGATAAGTGAGATATTCTAGTCCTTTTCCTCTCCCTCTGGCTTGTTTCACTCAATACAAAATGCCCTCGGTCCCATCCAACTTGCAGCAAACTGCATGACTATTTTCTCTTGAGAGTGCATAGTATTCTACTGTGTAGAATGCAGAAATTTCTTTATCTTTTCATCCATTGTTGGATATTTGGGTTGTTTACTATTCTGGCTAGTTGTACTAAATGCTGCAAGGAACATAGTTGGGACATGCATTTTTTGGGTTGCTTCAACTGGATTGCAAGATTTTCTCTGTCTTATAGTTTTTCTTTCTTTCATTCTTTTTTTATTCTTGTAGGATGAATATAAATTAGCTCAGAAAATGAAACCCAAGTGTGCTCTTGTAAGCCACCTTTTTCCTTTGTAGAGCTTATGGCAGAGAGAAACATGTTTAGAAATCTCTTCCTTCGATTGTGACTGCACTTGAGGAACAGCTAGTATTTTCCCATTTTAATAGATGGCAACATTAAAAGCAGAATCTGTTTGGGGTAATGATTTCTCTATATAACCTGAAGGTTATATAGAGAAATAGGACAGTAGTTGAGAGAAATGACATATGACTAAAAGTTGCTTGAACAAATAAATGCATTGCCCCCAATACAGTTTAAGAAAATGCTAGTGAAAAACAACAAAACTCAAGCAAGGCTTAAGTAAAGTTGTGTTTGATAGAGCCTTAATAAGAACTTAAGGACACCAAGGAATTTAGCTTCTAAGCTTGCAAGGCCTTGATTCTAGAGGAAGCTACCATCCTTTCTTATAAAATGTCTCCTGCTGTTGTTGTCAGGCAGTTGGTCTAAGCCGGTGTGGCTAATTCTTATTTTGTTATGTTTCCCCAAACCCCTTTTGGTGTTTTATTTACTGGAGCATTCATTTGAGACAGACAGCTTATGTACTCCCTTTTAGCCAAGCAGAAAGCCGAATGAATGAGAAAATCGCCTAAGAAAATCTGTCCTCCTGATTTCCCACATGAACCTGGCGGGAGAGTCACTGTTCCCCTGACAGGCACCACCAAGACTTGTCAACGGTCTGCCTTGTTGCGGGCACAGCGGCAGCTGCGGCTTCCGCTTCTTCAAATAAAAACTGCAAGTAAGTATATTTAAAGAGTGTGTCCACCCCACTTCGTCCTCCCAGCTGTTTTCCTGGTGGAGTTAGTTTAGCAGTGTAAGTGAAATCTTTTCTGAGCCTCACTGAAACCCAGACTTGCCTAGTCAGTGATTTCATTTAATTATCTCTATTTACCTATATTTTATGTTTAATTATTTTTTCTGAACATTTTCTATACAGTAGGCAAGGTGCACAAGCTTTCCAGACTGTCCCAGTCCAGCTGGAGCTGCGGTTCTCTAACAACAGAAATGTACTTCTCCCAGTCCTGGAAAGGCGAGGCCCAAGACCAGTGTGGCAGCAGATTAGATCCTCACGATTTGCAGGCAGCCATCTTTTGCCTTTACCCCTCACAGGTTGAGAAAGCAAGTAGTCATCTCTCTCTTTCTCTAAGGATGCTAATACACAAAGATCACATCCTTCTAGCTGCCAGCTACAGCTTCTGGCAGTGCTTTGTTGTACCATCCCAGAGTTTCAATATAGAACTTTTGGGAAGACCCCCCACATGCATCTATGACACATTTCATGCTTCCAAAGCAGCCTCAGGAAGTAGGTGTCATTACCCATTGATGGCAATATCAGGTTTAAGTGACTTGCCAGGTCGTCTTGCTGGGTGGCGCACTCAAACCGTCTGAAAGCAGAGCTTGGGCTCCTCACGGGATACTTCATAAACCCAACTGGAACTTAGCAGTTTTTCTAGTGAGCAATTCTGACTCCTGGGAAGTGGAGGCCCTGGAAAAATCCACGATGGTGTACTGTAGTGGCCTAGGCTGTAGTTGGGGAGGTACTTTTTGTTTGTAAACATAAGGAAAGGTAGATTTTCAGGATCTGCTTAGCGATTTTTTTTTTTTCTGAAAGGAGGCAATAGGCCAAACGAGATTGGATGCTTCTGATTCAGAGCTTTTCAGACTGAAAATTTTCAGCTTTTTTTTTTTAAGATATATCAGCTTTAAGAAAGATGATAGGAGGGTCTCGGGAATTTAAGATTTTTGTATACTTCCTAAGGATTGGTGATAATGATTCAAGTTTTCTGTAAACTCGCTTTATGTGTCTATCAGGCTCTGAGACTACCATTCTAGACCCAGAACCCTGTGTGTGTGCCACGCCCACTTACATCACACACACACACACACACGTGTGTGTGTAGAATCATCAATTACGGGTTATCAAAGTTATTCAGAGATTAAGTGGAGTATGGTACTTCTGGAGATTCTTTTTTAAATCAGCAAAAATAAGTGGAGTATTTTAGGAGAAAACAAGCTCTATCAGCCTCCCAATCACTATGCAAATGTACAAACATTTTGGATAAAACATATATGCAACATATAAAGTAAAGATATAGTTTTCAGAGAATGGATTGATTATCTCCTGAAGCAAGATAGACTTACAGTTGCTTGTTGGTACTGTAGGGACTTCCGAGTTTTTCATTGTGCTTAGGAGACCCAGCTAGCTAGACTTTCTTTCCCTCTGTACAGTCACTTTACCTCCTGAGCAAGTTCTCCCAAAATGTGGAATGAATTCTTTTCTCTCTGTAGTTCTATATCCCTTCCTGAATATGGGCACTCAGGTGATCTGATCTTGGCTTCCCTTTTTATTTAATCTCCATTTTCAGCTTTCAATGGCAATTCTTAGCTTCTCTGCTCATTGGGCTATGGTAGTACTGACTTACTTTTTCTTGAGATTCTGGAACTCCTAGAACGGAAGGATCCGTTCTGGAAATTTCTTCTCCCCAGATTAACTTCATGCTTTGGTAGGTAAAACTTCAAATTTTTCTTCTGGTGTAAAATATGTCTTGTTGGATTTCTTGCCCTGTTCTTCCTGCAGTCTTGTGCACATCTACAGGGCTGGGATACTGACCAAACTATACCATGCCACTTTTCTTTTTTACTCCCCAAATTACTCTTGGGGATTCATCTCACCAGAGCAATAGCAGAAAATATCTCATACATACAATGATAATGCTAAGTGCCCATGAATTCATTTTCACTATGCCTTTCTCATATTATTGTAAGACACAAAATAAGAATCCCGAGTAATAATGAAAATTCTGGAATGAATACTTTTACCCTCTGAGGAGGTCCCTATTCTTAGGTCTAGTTATTAGATGTTCATGGAAATCTCTAATAAATGGTTCCTACCCTGATGTTTGTGTTGCAAGTAAGAGTTTCTTTCTGACTCCAAAGTAAAAAGCGAAACATGGAAAACACAGTAGAGGCTGGGAAATCATGTCTGGAAAATGACCATGAACTAGAGAATCAGGAAACGGGACTGGTCATGCCTCCTCTGTGTGGCCTTGCTCCTGCTCTGATTGCATTTAGCCAACCTTTTGTCTCTGCTTCATTTGTTCGAAATTCAGCTGATCTTGTGGTAGCATGGCCTACCAAGGTGCAGGGTCCTAACTCTCTATCTTCCCCTCTTGAGAGTTTGCAAGAATCTGCTTGAAGGTATGTCAAGGATATGAGTATTCTTCAATATCATCAAGAGGGTGGGTCGGACACTAGACCAATATTAAGAACAAAAAGACAAAGACAACAAACGATTGCAATGGGAGGGAAGATGCTGCAGCCATGTCAATGCACTTTCTCAGTACTGCTTTCTAAAATCTCAATTAGTGTTCTTAACACTGTTCTCAATCTCTACAGCCCTCCCTTTTGTTCCCTTTCTTAAACACACATTTTTTTGAGGTCAGCAATTGCCTTAATACTGTCAACATTTTATACTGAGACTATACAGTCGCTGCTAAAGTGTATATTCAGAATTGAATTCAGAAAGATTGATGTCCTTTTCAGGCTGCAGACCATCTGATTACTGGATCTCCTCTGGGCAATGAAGCTGCCTCCTTTGTCTCCTCTCTCGACCGTCAAGCTTGCACCACAGTAATAATATTTAATAAGAGCAGCAGTAAAACTATGTCATTGCTTCTGTGATGGTCAGAGTGGAACGCAACTCCAAATAAAACAGGAGTGATTGTCATACAGATAATACAGTTGTTTTAGTTCTTTCACCTTGAGAAAGGATGAGGTAGCTTGAATGTTGATTGATGTTTGTCTCTCAGAGCCTACTAGAATAATACATTAGGTGTTGGGGGGAAAATTGTGAGATGCACTTGATCATGTATTAAACATTTGTGAGCTATTTGCTGCTGCTCATCCCTTACTGGATCTTGAAAAACAGCCTCAGGATAAAGGAAATAAAGGCTTTGTGTTTTGCCTGCTTTACTGAGGCTATCCAAGCATTTTGCCCCTTTCACCTGCCTTTAATTTTTTAATTTCTTCTCAGAAGAAGTAAGGATGCAATGCAGAGAATCAAATTTAAGAGACACCTCAACATTCAGAAATATGAATTTATGAAACAGAAAAATTGTGGCAGGTTATTTACATCAGAAAGAAGTTCCCTTTTGGTATTACAAAAGGATTCACATTGTGATTTCTTTAAATAGCAGAGCCCCTTGCTGAATTAAGAACATGACTGAATCTCTTAGAAACCCATCTATTAAAGCAAGTCGTATTTTGTGTCATCCAATTTTATAACTGAAGAATAGGGGAATAATTTAGAAAAATATCACAGTAAGTCTGGAGCTCTAGAAAAGGGTTTAAGAAACCTGATTTTATCTCCTTTATGGAAATAAAAATGAGGACCCCTTTTCATAGAACCTATATTTATGCATTAAGTCGTGATATAATCTCAAGATTTTCTATATGTAAAGAACATTTTCAAGTGTTGTTAGGAACAAGATTGCACATGATGGGTTGGATTCTCTGCTTTGGAAACAAGACTTTTAGTGAATTTTACTTCTCAAACTAAAAAAAAATCCAGGATAATACGCATTAAGATTCTCTAGTTAGTAATTTGGTAAATCCGTTTACTGTATCCTTCTGGGCCTTAGTGTCTTGATCTGCAAAAGGAGCTGTATTGAACTAGTTAATCTCTGAGGTCTTTTCAAGCACCCAATTTGCTTTTTAGTTCTTTCTAAGAGTCATATAGAGCCTATGATTCTGAGATTAAATCCCCTTTTGTTTGCTTAGTTTGAATTCTACATTAATCACTAATTGATCTATTCTAGGTTCCATTTTCTTATCCCATAAATATAATTGTTTAGCTATTTTGAGAGTGTGTCCATGTTTTAGCCAATTAGAGGTCTGAAGCTAGGTTAAAGAACCCAGCACCCTTGCCCCTAGAGGTGTTGCAGTGTGGCTGTGGTGCCTGACTGCGTTGGCAGGTGACAGACAGGAGAAAGGCTTGTCTACACCTCCAGGGCTTTGCCCTGTGGACCCTGGATGGTGGATAGTCTGACATAGGGAGAACAGTGTACAACCATGCAAGAGGCTTAGATAACAAAGTAGGCTAGGACCAGGTCCTTCCCAGGATCTTTCACATCTGTACACCATAATGATCATTGTAGTTGTAAACAAACTGGGAAGGTTGATGGGAAATGAGGAACTATAATGTCACATTAGAAATCACTACTGAATAGACACATAGATAATTGTATCATAAACCATAAGGCAAGTCACAAAGGCGAGGAGGAGAGAGAGAGAAATATAGAGACAGAAATAGAGGTAGAGAGAAAGATGAGCGCAGACACACAGGGAGAACTGCCATCCAGCTCTCCCTAGCTCAGCTGACCATGAGGCTCCAAGGAGGCAAGATGGGTTTTTGGGAGTGGCCCATCACCTCTGTAGGGCCTCAGAAGCAGCCAAATGAGACTCTCTCACCATAATAGCCACCCTTATCACAGTCCAGACCCCATAGCTACATCAGAACCCACGCAAGAGAGACACTGATCTCAAAACCAGCTCAGAGCAGCCAAGTTCAAGCCAAGGTAGGTGGCTTTCGGAGATGGAAGTCCCGGGAATTCCTAGAGGTAGAGCTGGGGTACTTCTTCCCTCTCTTACCCATCCTGGAGGCCCTGGTGGCCCCATCCACAATTGCCTCAGGGCTCTCGGCCATGCTGCAGAGACTCAGATGCATGGGGAGAGCTGCCATCCAGCTCTCCCCCCTAGCTCAGCTGACCACGAGGCTCCCAGGAGGCAAGATGGGTTTTGGGTGTTGGCCCATCTAGATGGTGCAGTGGGGTCTGGATGCCAAAAATGCGCGGCTATTATGGTAAGAGAGAGTCTCATCTGGCTCAAGGACCTGGAAGAACCCATGCAAAAGAGAGATTCTGATCTCAAGACCAGCTCAGAGTAGCCTAGTTAGAGCCTAGGTAGGTGACTCTCGGAGGCGGAAGTCACCAGGTATTCCTGGAGATGGAGCTGGTGTCCCCATTCCCGTCTCTGACCCGCCCCAGAGGCCTGATGGCCCCCTCTACAAACTGCCTCAGGGCTCGGCCATGATGCAGAGACTCAGATGCATGGAGAGAGCTACCATATGGCTCTCCCTTAGCTCAGCTGACCATGAGGCTCCCAGGAGGCAAGATGGGTTTTTGGAGCGGGCCCATCACTTCTGAAGGGCCCCGGAGGCAGCTGGATGTGACACTCTCACCATAATAGCTGCCATTTTTGTGGTCGGACCTGTGTATATCAAACTAGTGGAACCAATCATGTTCTAGAATATATTACAATCTACAATGCATAAAAGGGAAGTGAGAGAGAGAGAGAGAAAGAGAAAGAAGAGAGAAAGGAGGTAAAGAACCTGCCATGGAGGGCAGGCTGGGGGAAGGGAGGAGGGAGGTGGGGGACATTGGTGATGGAGATGGGCAGGGTGGAGGGGATGGGTGTTGGAACACTGTAGAACCAAAAAATTCAAACATGAACATCTTGTAATTGTATATATAACAGTGGTATAATAAAATATGAAAAAGAACCCAGCACCATGTAGAGATCACTAATATTGTTATTCTTTCATTTTATTATAAGGAAGAATGAAATCTTAAGTTGTTATATATACAACAGAGGAACAGAAAGAATATAAGAATGAAGTCAGAACCATTTAATGTATTTTCTGTAATCCATAGTCTGAAGGAAGGGAAAGAGAAAGAGAGAGAGAGGAAAGAAATAAAGAACCTTGCCATGGAGGCGGGCTGGGAGGAGGGAGGGAACCGGGACGTTGGTGGTGGGAGATGGGCACTGGTGGCGGGATGGGTGCTGGAACACTGTATGACCAAAACCCAAATATAAATCTTTTAATTGTATATCTTTGTAATTGTATAGCTCACGGTGGTATAATAAAATACTTAAAAAAAAAGAATGAGATCAGGAAAGAAAACCTGTGGAATTATTGAACAGTTTTCCATCTGCTGAGCATCTTAAAGCTGTGGTAGTAGTTTCCGTCATGTTGACAGAAAAATTATGTAATTTGCTCATTTGATGACTAGAAACTATTTTGGGATTATATGAGATAATATATGATAATATCAGAAAATCATGATGTCCGATACATAGTGAATGATAACTAGATAACCACTATTTTAAACATCAGAATTTATTATTAGTATTACTAATTATAAGTATGTGCAGATGCTGATAATTAGGATCTCCATCTATGTCCTTGTTCTAAAATTCCAATCCCCTAAAATCATTGGAGACATTAGAACTTGAAAAGCAATTGTCTTTCCCAGTTGGAAAACCTGAAAGTAGGAGAATTTATTGTGGTGGTTGCTATGCCAATTGAATCCCAAGCTTCAGGCAGCCACATCCTGGGTCCGGAGAGTTTTGATCTGCTCATCAGTGTTCTGGGGAGTCCTTGTTATTTAAGTCTTTGCTATTTGGCCTCCCCCCAGCTGGGAATTCTCTTTGAGGAACAGAGCTTCTTATGCTCTCCGTAAAGGCCCTCCCCTTAAAGGGTCCATTTGGACTATTATTCCCAATTTTAAACACATTTTAAAACCAGTTTCTTGTTGATGGCCAATGTTAGTAAACTTTTTTTTAAGGAAAACTGGTTGCAAAGTAAAATTTCAAGACTTGCAAAGGATAGAGGCTTTCATAAAGTTGACAGAAATGATGCCAGGAAACTATAAATCAGTTAGTCCACTAGCTACTTATTTAGCTATTTATTGGGCATCTATGATACCAGGCCTATAAATGGGACATGAGGCAGGTAAGAATCCAAGGCCTCACGCCCGGCATGATAACTTATCCAGAATCAATGCCAAAGAGAGCTTGCAGAGCTGAGTCAGTCAACAGTTGGAGAACAAGGAAGTTTGCATGATGAAACGTCCACAAATTCTGAGGCTTCTACACAAAGTAGGGAATAATTTCCCATGACAGAGGACTGCTTTGAGATTTGCTTCAGGGGATTAGAATGTGGTGGAAGCACTGCTGTGTGACTTGCCAAGTGAAGTCTTCAAAAGTGATATGACCACCGCTGTGTCATCCTAATGCTGGTGCCAGCCATGAGTAGCAGCAAGTCGCTAATCCTAATCCTCAGACTTTTGTCTGCTCCAGCTGATGGTCAGCTGGGCAGAGCGGACTTGTCTCCACAGTGTTCTGCTCAAACTGATCATCTATGAGCCAGGCAGGTGTCATTTAAACCACA
The DNA here is from genome assembly GCA_021461705.1 of Cryptotis parvus. Lineage (NCBI taxonomy): Eukaryota > Metazoa > Chordata > Mammalia > Eulipotyphla > Soricidae > Cryptotis > Cryptotis parvus. Next base: position 135,777 of record JAJIBD010021484.1, read on the forward strand.
CGGTTTTGGGGTGATTTATTATGCAGCTTTACTAACTAGAGACAATGTCTCCAGAAAGGACAATGTGAATAACAAAGGAATAATGGAGATTTATGAGAAAAACTGAACAAAACTTGGGGATTTTTGCAAAACCAGCCTTCTTTATGATCTCTTTGGTGAAAGGAAAATGAGAAGTGACATCTCTTAAATTGGGTTGTCATTTAGTCTCATTTTAGGTCTACATAAAAGGAAGCTCACATTAAGATTTGACATTCAACGACGCTTAGAACTTACCATCTTTCTGTTCAATATAAGATAGGCAGCACATTCTCTCTAATACATATGTTCCGTTTTCTAAGTGATATCAGTTCTGCTTAAATAATAAAAACCAGGATGGTTTTAAAAAGTTTTTCTGTCACTCGTCCCAAGGTAGCCAGAAAGCTTTTATAGCAGGTTCCACTTTAGGGTACAGGAACTAAGGCTGATAAGGTTCTAAATAGTGCCAGCACCAGCACAGGCCCGGAGAAGGCTGACGCGCAATCCTGAGAGAAGCTCCAGCAGGCGCAAAGGGTTGACAAGGATCTGAAGGTGAGCTCTAGGGTTTCAGCTCTTTTTCCTTTGATGACACCAGTAGTCACAGACTTTAATCTCATAGAAAGACCCATCTTAGATGTTTTGAGAAAACCTATAAAACTTTAAAAGGCAATTGGGGTGTTTCCCCATCTTGGAGCTGACCTGAGTATCTACCTGACTACTCCCCCTTTCTCTCTTGGACACATTTCCCTCTTTCCTTCTTTATAATTTTTAAATAAAGGGTGGTTTCACTTCACTATTCATCTTCTAAACTCTTTTCTGTGCGGAAAGGTTTGATGAACCTGGAAATTCTGGGTAAGATTTGGACTGACTTTCCTTTCCTGCAGAGAGCAATTCATCATTGAGCCTAAGCTGCGTCACTCTCAGAGAATTTGGGTGACAGTGGTTATTTCTCAGGCTGGACGGAACAAGTGGAACCCAGGTGCTGTTAGTTGAATGCCTGTGTGGGACTGGGGAGACGGGAGCGTCTGTACCTTGCAGTGCTCATCACAGGCCTCACCAGTCCTTGATTTCCCAGGACACTTCCAGAGGTGCTCTGAGTGGGTATAGAGAAGGTAGAGCACTCTTTGCAAGGCTGCCAATTCTCTCTCCTCTTCTCCACACCTCTCACAAGTCACCTACAACAGCAGGTAGGAGAGTAGAACTGGTCGAATTTTGTTGGTTGTATTTTATATTGTGACTTTCCTTGGAGATGGAAAAGTATGGGTACTTGATTGATTTCAAGGAAGAGAGCATATAGTAGCGTGGCCTTATGCCTGTGTGTAGTCATGGGGCCGGACCATCAAAAGAGCAAGCTTTAACACTAAGCTTCCATCACTTCCTGAAGTTTTCTGAAACAAAAGACCTCCCTCCTGAAGTGTTTTGAAAGGCAATCTCTGGTTCATTAGGGCCTGTCATTTTGAAAAAACAAGATACATGAATGTCTCTGAGTTGCTGCACAGAGTAAGGGGTCAACCGTTTAACTTTTGGAACTGAGCTGCTAGAGATTTTTGTTTTGCAGGAAACGGGATCCCCATTAGGATGGAGCCAGTGCTTTAGTATTGATTGCTTTCTGCATTAATGTAGTTAGGGAGAAGAGAGAGAGAATTTTTGCAGAATGTAGAGTTTAGTAGAGAATGTTTCAGACTGGCTGCATTTCTTGCCTCTAGGCATGGTTTGCTCCTTGAAGGTTAGAAACCAAGGGGGATTCTTTATAAATCTAGAATATTTTCATTAGAGCAATCAAACATCCCCAATTTGTGCCTTCAGCTTTAGGAATCTCAGACTTCAATAAAGGATGATATTTTTATTATCTCCTTGGGTTGTTTATGAAACTTTGAAACAATCACACATGTTGGATAACACACACACACATCTTTACTGAAACAAGTATAACAGGGCAGAACAGACCACTTGAGGTGAGGTCAGTGATTTTCATTCAGGACACTAGAAGTAAGGGACACTCAGGCTTAAGGATGCTTTATGAGTAGATTTGGAATAGTTTTAATTTCTTTGTTGCCAGCACTTAATTTTTTTTTGAGTGCCCAGAGATGCCCAGAGATGGAAGTAGCAAATCAAAGAAACTGAAGTTTTTAAAATTTGTGAAGTTTCTACAAATTTTCTTTCTCTTACTGGTTCTTTTTCAAATTCCTTCTAGCACAAACCAGACCTACCCATAATATCATTCCTCATCAAAACAAATGCTGAAATCTGTTAGGGGCAAATATGGAAAATATGCCTGACTGTGCCATCAGAGGGTCTCAACCATGTCTCTCCTGATGGCTACAGGATCCTATGCAAGATTTTTTATGCTGTGGTTTCAGTTTCCAGAGCCTAAATTGGGGAATGAATAACTTAGAACAGAGACTTATGGAGTGGTTTGGCTTTACAGACTGAGACAGCCCCTGGCATGTAGCAGTTGCAGCATGAGTATTAATTTGGGAAGCCACTTACTCCTCTCAGCCTTCCCTTATCCACATCACAGGTGTGTTGTGAGAAGCATCTGCCCTTGTCTGGGTAACTGTGGCACACACAGCACTTCAGCGCATCTCAACATCTGTCTAGAGCAGCAGCAGTGAAGGATGGTGTAAAGAGGGGAGTTGAATGGGCCATCTTTGGGACAATCTGCACAAATGAGCAGCCAGGAGCTACAGGGCTATTAGGGCTTGAGCTGAAAAGGGGAATGTTTCATCACCAGTATGGTCAGGGCCCTGTTTCCCCTCATGGTGAAAGCCACATCTTTTCTGTGGACTGAAACTAGCTCAGTATTCTTGGGCCTAAGGAAAATTCTTAGTTCTTCCCAGTTGAGGGTTTGGGCGCACATTCTCAGTTCTGCCTGGAACAGGGAAGTCCATTCAGTGAGTCCCAAGATGGTTCACAGAGCTTTGCTCAGAAGCTGGTGACTGCTGAGCAGTGAGCACTATAGGAGTACTTAGAAAAATGCAGAGTGCAAAATCCAATCAAAGTTTGCTGAAGCCAGGGTGCTAGTAATCAACTGAAATGACTCCAGTTCCCAGTCTAAATGAAAAAGCAGCCCTGTATCTGGCCACATGTAGTGGAAAATTGATGTGACTATGGTGCTAGGAGAACAGCAGCCAGGAGGAGGACCTGTACACCAATCAGAGACATATTTACATAATTAAAATTTATTTTATCTTGTTTTGGCTGTCTCTTTTTGACTTTCTCTCTGTTTTTCCTTTTTTTCCTTCAATTCTTAAAATTATACTTTTAGGTAACATGGTTACAATAGTGTTAACATTTACTGGTATTGCTGTACAAAAAATAACGGCAGCCCACCAATGCACCCATCACCCTCTACCACTGTTCTGATGTTATCCTGCTTTCCATCACCCCCTCCTACTGTTGCAGGACACCTAAGAGCCTCTGCATCTGCCCTGGATTGCCTCCTGCAGGTCACTTCGTAGATAGGGGGTAGTTTATTTTTTTTTTTTTTTAAGTATTTTTATTATACCACCGTGAGATATACAAATAAAAAGATATACAATTAAAAAGTTCATGTTTGGGTTTTGGTCATACAGTGTTTCCAGCACCCGTCCCTCCACCAGTGCCCATCTCCCACCACCAACATCCCGGTTCCCTCCCCCTTCCCCAGCCCCTGCTCCATGGCAGGTTCTTTATTTCTTTTCCCTTTCTCTCTCTTTCTCTTTTCCTTCCCTTCCAGACTATGGATTACAGAACATACATTAAAAGGTTGTCATTTGTATCCTTTTTGCCTCTATTTAATGCTCAGTTCTAGGTTGGCATTAGTACCCTCGACTATTGTTAGCCCCCTGTTCCATTTTCTGTCTTACCTAAACTCTGACTCCCACACGTTTGTGATAATCTCCACCTTTGACAAGACCTCCTGATATATGTTTCACTTGACCTTGGATATTGGTATCATAATATGTACATATATATTTATGCCATGCAAATAAATGCAGTCATTCTGTATCTGTCTCTCTCCTTCTGGCTAATTTCACTCAACATAATCTTCTCCATGTCCATCCATTTATAGGCAAATTTTATAACTTCATTTTTCCTAACAGCTGCATAGTATTCCATTGTGTAGATGTACCAAAAGCTTCTTTATCCAGTCATCGATTTTCGGGCACTCTGGTTGCTTCCAGATTCTGGCTATTGTGAATAATGCTGCTATGAACATAAAAGTAGGGATGGTGTTTCCGCTGCGTATTTTTGGTTTCCCAGAGTAGATTCCCAGGAGTGGTATGGCTGGGTCAAATGGGAGTTCAATTTCTAGTCTTTGGAGGAAAGTCCATATTGTTTTTCCAGAAAGGCTGTACCAGCCGGCATTCCCACCAACAATGGATGAGTGTCCCCTTTTCCCCACATCCACGCCAGCACTTGTTGTTCTTGCTCTTTTGAATATGTGCCAGTCTCTGTGGTGTAAAGTGGTATCTCATTGTTGTTTTGATTTGCATCTCTCTGATGATTAGTGATGATGAGCATTTTTTCATATGTTTTTTTGGCCATTCGAATTTCTTCCCTTGCTGAAGTTTCTGTTCATTTCTTGTCCCCATTTTTTGATGGGGTTGTTTGTTTTCTTCTTGTAAAGTTCTACCAGTGCCTGATATATCCTGGATATTAACCCCTTATCAGATGGGTATTGGGTGAATATTCTTTCCCATTCTGTGGACTGCTTTTGTATCTTAGTCACTGTTTCTTTTGAGGTGCAGAAGCTTTTCAGTTTCATGTAGTCCCATATGTTTATCTTTTCTTCTAGTTGCTTTGTTAGTGATGTTTCACCTTTGAAGATGCCTTTAGCTTCAATGTCGTGGAGGGGGTTTTTCCTATATTTTCTTCAATGTACTTTATGGATTCAAGTCTGATATTGAGATCTTTAGTCCATTTTGATCTGATTTTTTGTGCATGGTGTTAGACACAGGTCCAAATTCATTTTTTTACACGTTGCTGCCCAGTTTTCCCAACACCACTTGTTGAAGAGGCTTTCCCTTACTCCATTTTAGACTCATTGCACCTTTATCAAAGATTAAATGATCATGTGTTTGAGGTTGGGTGTCAGGATACTCTATTCTATTCCATAGGTCCACAGGTCTGTTTTTTATTCCAATACCATGCTGTTTTTTAATTACTACTGCCTTGTAGTACAGTTTGAAGTTGGGGAAAGGTGATGCCTCCCATCTTCTTTTTCCGAGGATTGCTTTAGCTATCCTTGGGGGTTTATTGTTCCATACAAATTTCAGGAGGCGTTTGGTCAATTTCTTTGAAGAATGTCATCGGTATCCTTATAGGGACTGCATTGAATCTGTACAGAGCTCTAGGGAGTATTACCATTTTGACAATGTTGATTCTCCCCATCCATGAACAGGGAATGTGTTTCCATTTCCTTGTGTCCTCTTTTATCTCTTGGAGCAGTGTCTTGTAGTTTTTCTTTGTACAGGTCCTTTACATACTTGGGTAAGTTGATTCCTAGGTATTTGATTTTCTGTGGCACAATTGTGAATGGAATTGTTTCCTTAATATCCCTTTCTTCTGTTTCGCTATTTGTATATAGGAAAGCCACTGACTTTTGGGTGTTGATTTTGTATCCTGCCACTCTACTATATGCGTCTATTGTTTCTAGGAGTTTTTTGGTAGAGAGTTTAGGGTTCTCTAGGTATAATATCATGTCATCTGCAAATAATGATAGCTTGACTTCTTCCTTGCCTATCTGGATGCCCTTGATGTCCTTTTCTTCTCTGATTGCTATGGCAAGTACTTCCAGTACTATATTGAATAAAAGAGGTGAGAGGGGGCAACCTTGTCTTGTCCCTGATCTCAGGGGAAGGCTTTCAACTTTTCCCCATTTAGAATGATGCTTGCTGTGGGCTTTTGGTAGATGGCTGTAACTATCTTGAGGGAAAGTCCCTTCAATTCCCATTTTCTGGAGCGTTTTAATCATGAGCGGGTGCTGGATCTTGTCAAATGCTTTTCTTGCGTCTATTGAAAGGATCATATGGTTTTTTTTTTTTCTTTTATTGATATGATGTATTATGTTGATTGACTTGCGAATGTTGAACCATCCTTGCATTCCCGGGATGAATCCAACTTGGTCATGATGTATAATCTTCTTGATGAGTCTTTGGATTCTGTTTGCTAGTATTTTTGTTGAAGATCTTAGCATCCGTGTTCATCAGGGATATTGGTCTGTAGTTTTCTTTCTTTTGTGTTGTCTCTCCCTGCTTTGGGTATCAGGGTGATATGTGCCTCGTAGAAGCTGTTTGGGAGTGTTTCTGTTTCTTCTATTTCCTGGAAGAGCTTGAAAAGGACTGGCAGTAGGTCCTCCCTAAAGGTTTGGTAGGAGTTCACTAGGGAATCCGTCTGGACCTGGGCTTTTGTGTTTGGGAAGTCTTTTTAATTACTGTTTCTATTTCCTCAATGGTGATAGGCTTATTCAGGTATTGGAGGTCTTCTTGTTTTCAGCCGTGGGAGGTTATAGGACTTCAGGAATTGATCCATTTCTTCTAGATTCTCATGTTTCACGGCATACAGGCTCTCAAGTAATCTCTGATGATCTTTTGGATTTCTGTGGTTTCTGTTGTGATGTCACCCTTTTTTATTTCTGATTCTGTTTATTTGGGTTCTCTCTTTTCCCTGTCCCTTACAAGTCTTGCCAATGGTTTGTCAATCTTGTTTATTTTTTCAAAAAACCAGCTCTTGGTTTCATTAATCTTTTGGATTGTTTTTTTTTGGTTTCCAACTCATTGATTTCCTCTCTAAGTTTTTATTATTTCCTTTTTTCTGCCTGGGTTGGGCTCCCTTTTGTTGGTCTTTTTCTAATGTCTTCAGCTGTGTAGTCAGGTTATTTATGTGGGCCCTTTCTTGTTTCCTGATGAATGCTTGCAGGGCTATAAACTTCCCTCTTAACACGGCTTTTGCCGTGTCCACAGGAAGTAGTTTAAATGCGATAGTTTATCTGACCATGTATTCCTTGCTAGCTGGTATTAAATACTCATACTGCACCACAATCATCGTGGGGCTAGCTAGATCTTACCAGCATATTTTCCTGGCCCGCGTTGGATCTCTAAATGACTATTTATTTATTTATTTATTTATTTATTTATTTGCTTTTTTGGATCGTACACCCGGCA
>JAJIBD010021485.1:0-17519 GCA_021461705.1 Cryptotis parvus
CCTTCCTTCCTTCCTTTCCCTCCTTCCTTTCCTTCCTTCCCTCCTTTCCCTCCTTCCCTCCTTCCTCCTTCCCTCCTTTTCCCTTCTTTCCCTCCTTCCCTCTTTCCCTCCTTTTCCTCTTTCCTTCCTCCTTCCTTCTTCCTTCCTTTCCTTCCTTCCCCTTCCTTTCCCTTCCTTCCTTCTTCTTTCTTCTTCCTTCCTTCCTTCCTTCCTTCCTTCCTCTTCCTTCCTTCCTTCCTTCCTTCCTTCCTTCTTTCCTTCCTTCCTTTCCTTCCTTCCTTCCTTCCTTCCTTCTTCCTTTCTCCTTCTTCCTTCCTTCTTTCCTTCCTTCCTTCCTTCCTTCCTTCCTTCCTTCCTTCCTTCCTTCCCACTTTCTTTCTTTTTTGAAGCAGAGATTGAACCTCCGTGAGTCATGTGCAAGGCAACAAGTGCCTTACCCATTGTGCTCCAGTTTCTCTCTGGCCCCTATTTTCATTTTCTTGCCTAGAAAATAGAGTCTCAAAGGGGTCAGATGACTTGACAAGGTCACAAAACTAATACAGGGCAAATTTCCTGATTATTCAGGCCCTAAATCACATATTTTATTGTAGCTTATTCATCTATTTACCCTGATCTGTTGACAATCTCTTATTCTGACTTAAATGATTTGGTGTTTCAGATGAAAATGTGGCTTGAGCCAGGGCTACAGGCTCTCTGCAACACTGCCTACAACCAAGATGTAATTAGCGAATTAATCTTACACTGCATTCCCTTGATACAAGGTCATACAACTTTCATTTTTAAGATGGACAAACTAAGGGTAGTTTGTATTTTCCTTCATTTAATATTTAAAACCTCTTTGTAAGAAGAAGCAGCCCCCAAAGAATTTCTATTTTTAATCTTATATTAATATCACTTAATTACAAACATTTTTTCCCATTATAACAAATAGGAACAACTACCTTAGCTGTAATATATGCTCTTCTAGCAGTGCAACTTTGCCTCTTTACATAGTTAATAAATGTGAGCATCATAAGATCATAATAAATTATTTAGTGGGTATTTACTTTTAATTATTATTTTCTCAATAAATCCTCAAATTCAATTCCAAAGACACTGAGATGACAGTTACATACAAATTTTTCACACTGAACTCATTTTTGCATTCTGAAAGTGACTCTAACACTTTATGAAAAAAATTTTTTGCCTTTTAATAAGGAAGAAAGGAAGAGGACCGCCATGGTGTGAGCTTGCTTATGATGTTCTGCCTCTCCACAGTTGTACTTTCCCATGGTACCACTGACTGAAAAGAAAATATCAACTGTCTAATCTAAGTATTACTCCTACTCTGACATATAACACTCATTAAAGTCACCAGGTCCAAAACAAATGTGATAGATGATAATTAAAATTTCTTCCTGTATTTAGATGACCTGGTGATTTTGCTTGTTACTGCTTTCACCTATTTTGGTAATATGGAGCTACTTGTCCTTGAAATTTTTTCAACTCAAAGGAAAGAAAGCACTGTTTTATATTCTTACTCTCATCAAACATTTGTAGATGTCATGAGCTATTGTAGTTTTAATCAGGTAGTAATCTTTTTAATACCTTTGGATTGTAGATGGACTCACATATGCATACATTACACACATACATATATATATTATAGTTTGTGTAACATGATTATGATAGTGTTAATATTTTTAGCCATGATGTACAAAGCATTGTTTTTCCCACCACTGCCAATATCCCTACCATTGTCTTAAAAAGTTTTACTACAGTTTACGTTATATGTTTACAATAACTTTCATATTAATGGATTTGTATGTACAGTTACTCACTTTACTACCACCAAAGTGTCTAAGACCCCCACCTATATGTTTGTGCTACTTCCAATCCACCTTATCATTCCTCCCACTACTCTTCTCTCTAACCTGGTATTCTAAGTCTTCAATCTAGTGCCCGGTGTTTGTTGTTAATTGATATTGTCTGCGTTATTGTTTTGTTTCTCTATATTCCACAGATAAGTGAGATATTCTAGTCCTTTTCCTCTCCCTCTGGCTTTTTCACTCAATACAAAATGCCCTCCGGTCCCATCCAACTTGCAGCAAACTGCATGACTATTTTCTCTGAGAGTGCATAGTATTCTACTGTGTAGAATGCAGAAATCTCTTTATCTTTCACCCATTGTTGGATATTTGGGTTGTTTACTATTCTGGCTGTTGTACTAAATGCTGCAAGGAACATAGTTGGGACATGCATTTTTTGGGTTGTTTCCAACTGGATTGCAAGATTTTCTCTGTCTTATAGTTTTTTCTTTCTTTCATCCTTTTTATTCTTGTAGGATGAATATAAATTAGCTCAGAAAATGAAACCCAAGTGTGCTCTTGTAGTTCACTTTTTTTCCTTGTAGAGCTTATGGCAGAGAGAAACATGTTTAGAAACCTCCTCCTCTCGATGTGACTTCACTGAGGAACAGCTAGTATTTTCCCATTTAATAGATGGCAACATTAAAGGAGAATCTGATAGGGATGATTTTCTATATAACCTGAAGGTTATATAGAGAAATAGGACAGTAGTTGAGAGAAATGACATATGACTAAAGTTGCTTTGAACAAATAAATGCATTTCGGCTCTCAATACAGTTACGGAAATGCTCGTTAAAAACAACAAAACTCAAGCAAGGCTTGTGTAAAAAGCTGTGTTTGATAGAGCCTTAATAAGAACTTCAAGGACACCGCTGAATTGCTTCTAAGCTTGCAAGGCCTTGATCCCAGAGGAAGCTACCATCCTTTCTTATAAAATGTCTCCTACTGTTGTTGTCAGGCAGTTGGTCTGCCGGTGTGGCAATTCTTATTTTGTTATGTTTCTCAAACCCCTTTGGTGTTTTATTTACTGGACATTCATTTGAGACTGACAGCTTATGTAACTCCTCAGCCAAGCAGAAAAGCCGAATGAACAGAGAACGCCTAAGAAAATCTGTCCTCCTGATTTCCCACATGAACCTGGCGGAGAGTCACTGCTCTGACAGGCACCACCAAGACCTTATGCGTCAACGGTCGTCTTGGTATCGCATAGGGGTAGCTATAAGCCTCCGCTTTCAAATAAAAACTGCAAGTAAGATATTTGAAGAGTGTGTCCACCCCACTTCGCCCTCCCAGCTGTTTTCCTGGTGGAGTCAGCTTAGCAGTGTAAGTGAAATTCTGAGCCTTACCACTGAAACCCAGACTTGCCTAGTCAGTGATTCCCATTTAATTATTTATTTACCATATTTTATGTTTAATTATTTTTCTGAACATTTTCTATACGTAGGCAAGGTGCACAAGCTTTCCAGACTGTCCCAGTCAGGTTGAGCTTTCCCTAACAACAGAAATGTACTTCTCCTAGTCCTGGTAGCTCTCAGGCCCAAGACCAGTGTGGCAGCAGATTAGGATCCTCACGATTTGCAGGCAGCCATCTTTGCCTTTACCCTCACAGTTGGAGAAAGCAAGTAGTCATGGCTCTCTTTCTCTCTAAGGATGTTACATTCACACAAAGATCATATCTTCTAGCTGCTAGCCATAGCTTCTGGTAGTGTCTTTGTTGTCACCATCCTAGAGTTTCAATATAGAACTTTTGGGAAGACCCCCTCATGCATCTATGATACTTCATCTACCCAAGCAGCCTCAGGAAGTCAGGTGTCATTACCCATTGATGGCAATATCAGGTTTAGGGGATTTGTTATGGTCGCCTTGCTGTAGGGCGACTCAAATCGCTCTGAAAGCAGAGCTTGCCTCACGGGATACCTCATAAACCCAACCGGAACTTAGCAGTTTTTTCTAGTGAGCAAATTTGACTCTGGGAAGTGAGGCCCTGGAAAAATCCAATTATGGTGTACTGTAGTGGCTAGGCTGTAGTTGGGAGGTACTTTTTTGTTTGTAAACATAAGAAGGTAGGATTTTCAGGATCTGCTTAGCTAATTTTTTTTCTGAAAGGAGGCAATAGGCCAAACGAGATTGGATGCTTCTGATTCAGAGCTTTTTCGGGACTGAAAATTTTCAGCTTTTTTTTTTTAAGATATATCAGCTTTAAGAAAGATGATAGGAGGGTCTGGGGGAATTTAAGATTTTTGTATACTTCCTAATGATTTGGTGATGATGATTCAAGTTTTTCTGTAAACCGCTTTTATGTCTATCAGGCTTCTGAGACTGGCCATTCTAGACTCAGAACTCTGTGTGTGTGCACGCCACGCACGCACAATATCATTGAGCCACTACACACACACGTGTGTGTGTGTAGAATCATCTACTACGGGTTATCAAAGTTATTCAGAGATTAAGTGGAGTATGGTACTTCTGAGATCTTCTTTAAATCAGCAAAAATAAGCGGAAAAAGATTTTAGGAGAAAACAAGCCCCATCAGCCTCCCAATCACTATGCAAATGTACAAACATTTTGATAAAAAACATATATGCAACATATGGGCTAAAGATATAGTTTTCAGAGAATGGATTGATTATCTCCAGCTAAGATAGACTACAAGTTGCTTGTTGGTACTGTAGGGACTTCCGAGTTTTTCATTGTGCTTAGAGCACCCAGCTAATAGACTTTCTTTCCTCTGTACATCTACACTCCTGATAAAGTTCTCCCAAAATGTGGAATGAATTCTTTCTCTGTAGTTCTATATCCCTTTCCTGAATATGGGCACTAGGAAAAACTGATCTATTTCATTTAATTCCATTTTCAGCTTCAATGGCAATTCTAGCTTCCTTCACTCATTGGCCATGGTAGTAGCTAACGGGTTTTTTTGAGATCTTCTGAACTCCTAGAACGAAGGATCCCGGTTTCTGGAAATTTCTTCTCCCCAGATTAACTTATGTCAGGTAAACTTCAAATTTTTTCTTCTTGCGTAAAATATGTCTTGTTGGATTTCTGTGGTTCTGTTCTTCCTGCAGTCTGAAAAGTATCTACAGTGGGCTTCGATTACTGACCAAACTATACCATGCCACTTTTCTTTGCCTCTGTAATCTGCTTTGGGGATTCATCTCACCAGAGCAATAGCAGAAAATATCTCATAATACAATGATAAAGTTATGCTTTCATGAATTCATTTTCACTATGCTCTTTCATTATTAAGACACAAAATAAGAACCCTGAGTAATAATGAAAAATTCTGAATGAATACTTTTACCCTCTGAGGAGGTCCCTATTCTAGGTCTTAGTTATTAGATGTTCATAAACTCTGTTTAAAATGGTTCAAACTGATGTTTGTGTTAAAAGTAAGAGTTTCTTTCTGACTCCAAAGTAAAAACGTAACATGGTTAAACACAGTAGAGGTCTAAACTATGTCTAAGAAAATGACCAGAAGAATCATGAGAATCAGGAAATGGGACTGGTCATGCCTCCTCTGTGTGGCCTTGTTCGCTCTGATTGCATTTAGCTAACCTTTTGTCTCTGCTTCATTTGTTCGAAATTGATCTTTGTGGTAGCATGGCTCACCAAGGTGCAGGGTCCTAACTCCTCATCTTCCTCTTGTGAGTTTGCAAGAATCTGCTTGAAGGTATGTCAAGGATATGAAGTATTCTTCAATATCATCATGATAAGGCCGGACACTAGACCAATATTAAGAACGAAAAAAAGACAAAAGACAACAAACGATTGCAATGGGAGTAAGATGCTGGGAATGGCACTAATGCACTTTTCAGTACTGTTTAAAATCTCAATTGTTCTTAACACTGTTCTCAACTTTCTACAGTCTCTCCCTTTGTTCCCTTTCTAAACACACATTTTCCGTCACCACTGTCTCAATACTGTCACACATTTTATACTGAGACTATATATTGTTTAAGTAAAGTGTATATTCAGAATTGAATCTCAGAAAGATTGATGTCCTTTCAGGCTGCAGACCATCTGATTACTGGATCTCTCTGGGCAATGAAGTTGCCCCTTTGTCTCCTCTCTCTGACCGCCAAGCTTGCACCACAGTAATAATATTTTAATAAGAGCAGCAGTAAAACTATGCCTATTGCTTGTGATGGTCAGAGCCGGAACGCAACTCCAAATAAAACAGGAGATTGGTTTATACAGATAATACAGTTGTTTTAGTTCTTTTCACCTTGAGAAGTGATGAGGTAGCTTTGAAATGTTGATTGATGTTTGTCTCTCTCAGAGCCTACTAGAATAATAATACATTAGGTGCTGTAGTGTTCCAGTGAGATGCACTTGATCATGTGCTAAACATTTGTGAGCTATTTGCTGCTGCTCATCCCCACTGATCTTTGAAAACAGCCTCAGGATAAAAGGAAATAGAAGGTTGTGTTTGCCTGCTTTACTGAGGCTATCCAAGCATTTTCTATTCCTTTCACCTGCCTTTAATTTTAATTCTTCTTCCTCAGAAGAAGTAAGGATGGCGTAGAATCAAATTCTAAGAGACACCCCAACATTCAGAATGTAAGACTTTGATGAAACAGAAAAATTGTGGCAGGTTATTTACATCAGAAAAGAAGTCTCTTTGGTATTACAAAAGGATTCACATTGTGATTTCTTTAAATATAGAGCCCTTTGCTGAATTAAGAACATGACTGAATCTCCTTAGAGTCCCATCTATTAAAGCAAGTCGTGATTTTGTGTCATCCAATTTTATAACTCTAGTACGAATAGGAATAATTTAGAAAAAAATATCACAGTAAAGTCTGGGAGTCAGTAGTAGAAAAGCGAAGTTTATGAAACCTGATTTTATCTCCCTTTATGGAAATAAAAATGAGGACCCCTTTTCTCATAGGAACCTATTTATGCATTTCGTCGTGATATAATCTCAAGATTATATGTAAAGAACATTTTCAAGTGTTGTTAGTGAACAGCATTGTACATGGCTAGTTTGGATTCTCTTCTAAGCTTTGGAAACAAGACTTTTAGTGAATTTACTTCTCAAACTAAAAAATCCAGGATAATACTGCATTAAAGATTCTAGTTAGTAATTTTGTAAATCCGCTACTGTATCCTTCTGGGCCTTAGTGTCTTGATCTGCAAAAGGACGGTATTGAACTAGTTAATCTCTGAGGTCTTTTCAAGCACCCAATTTGTTTTTAGTTTTTTTCTAAGAGTCATATAGAGCCTATGATTCTGAGAAAGATTAAAACCCCTAGGTTTGCTTAGTTTGAATTACAATAATCACCAATTGATCTATTCTAGGTCCCATTTTTCTTATCCCATAAATATGAATTGTTAATTTGAAGTGTGTCCATGTTTGCATTCAATTAGAGGTCTGAAGCACAGGTTAAAAGAACCCAGCACCCTTAAGTTCCTAGAGGTGTTGCGAGGCGGTGAAGTTACAAAGCCTGACTGCGCTGGCAAGTATTTTTTCGTGACAGAGAAAGGTTTGTTCACACCTTCCAGGGCTTTGCCCTGTGGACCCTGGATGGTGATAGTCTGACATAGGAGAATGCAAAAACCATGCAAGAGGCTTTATGATAACAAAGTAGCTAGGACCAGGACCTTCCCAGGATCTTTCACATCTGTACACTATGGGAAGATCATTGTAGTTGTAACAAACTGGGAAGGTTGATGGTGAAATGATGGAAGCAAGTAATGTCACACATTAGAAATCACTACTAACATACATAGATAATTGTATCAAAAACCATATGGTGTACAAAGCCTAGGGAGAAGAGAGAGAAATATAGAGAGAGAAATAGGGTAGAGAGAAAGAAGAGAGATGCAGATACACAAGGGAGAACTGCCATCCAGCCTCTCCTCAGCTCAGCTGACCATGAGGCTCCAAGGAGGCAAGATGGGTTTTGGGAGTGTGGGGTACATCATGTGTAGGGGCCCTCAGAAGCAGCCAAATGACAGACTTCACCATAATAGCCACCCTTCATCACAGTCCAGAGACCCATAGCTCATCAGAACCCATTCGCAAGAGACACACTGATCTCAAAACAGCTCGGAGCAGCCAAGCTCAGGCCAAGGTAGGTGGCTTTCGGAGCAAAGAAGTCCCCGAAATTCCTAGAGGTAGAGCTGAGTAAACCCCTTCCCCTCTTACTCCATCCTGGAGGCCTGGTGGCCCCATCCATAAATTGCCTCAAGGCCTCGGCCATGCGCAGAGACTCAGATGTAATGGTAGAGCCGCTATCCAGCTCTCCCAGCTCAGCTTACCACGAGGCTCCCAGGAGGCAAGATGGGTTTTGGGTGTTGGCCCATCTAGATGGTGCAGTGGGGTCTGGATGTCAAAAAAAAAAAAAAACAGGCTATTATGGTAAGAGAGGTCTCATCTGGCGCTTCCAAGGACCTTGGAAGAAATGCAAGGGAGACTCTGACCTCGTGACCAGCTCAGAGTAGCCTCCAGTTCGAGCCTAGGTAGGTGGCCTGAGGCGAAGTCACCAGGTATTCCTGGAGATGGAGCTCTGTCCCCATTCCCGCCTCTGACCCCACCCAGAGGCCTGATGGGCCCTACAAACAGCCTCAGGGCTCTCGGCCATGATGGCGAGACCAGATGCATAGGAGAGCTACCATATGGCTCTCCCCACAGCTGACCATGAGGCTCCCAGGAGGCAAGATGGGTTTTGAGCGGCCCATCACCTCTGTAGGGCCCCGGAAGCAGCTGGATGAGACTTCTCTCACCATAATAGCTGCCATTTTTGTGGTCCGGACCTGGTACATCAAACTAGTGGAACCAATCATGTTCTAGAATATATTACAATCTACAATGTGTAAGAAGAGAGAGAGCAGAAAGAGAGAAAGAAAGAGAGAAAAGAGATAAAGAACCTACCATGGAGGCAGGCTGGGGGAAGGAGGAGGGAGGTGGGGACATTGGTGATGGAGATGGGCAGGGTGGAGGGATGGGTGTTGGAACACTGTAGAACCAAATTCAAACATGAACATCTTGTAGATTGTATATCTAGCAGTGGTGTAATAAAATATGGAAAAAAAGAACCCAAGTATCATGGAAGAGATCAATTGGGATATTGTTATTCTTTCATTTTATTATAAGGAAGAATGAAATCAGTTAGTTATATATACAACAGAGGAACAGAAAGAATATAAGAATGAAGTTCAGAACCATTTAATGTGTTTTCTGTAATCCATAGTCTGAAGGGAAGGAAAAGAGAAAGAGAGAGAGAGAGAGTGGAAAGAAATAAAGAACCTGCCATGGAGGCGGGCTGGGGAGGAGGGAGGGAACCGGGACGTTGGTGGTGTAGAGATGGGCACTAGTGATGGGATGGGTGCTTGAACACTGTATGACACCCAAATATAAACTTTTAATTGTATATCTTTGTAATTGTATAGCTCATGTGGTATAATAAAAAATACTTCCAAAAAAGAATGAGATCAGGAAGAAAAAACTCAGAATTATTGAACAGTTTTCCATCAGCTGAGCATCTTAAAGTTGTGGGTAGGTTTCACTTTCATGTTGACAGAAAAATTATGTAATTTGCCTATTTGAAGACTAGAAACTATTTTGGGATTATATGAGATAATATATGATAATATAAGAAAATCATGATGTCCGATAATAGAGAAATGATAACTAGATAATACTAACATTTAACACATCAGGAATTTATTATTAGTATTACGAATTATAAGTATGTGCAGATGCTAATAATTAGGACTCCATCTATGTCTTATGTTCTAAAAAAATTCCAATTCTAAAATCATGGAGACATTAGAACTTGAAAAAGCAATTGTCTTTCCCAGTTGAAAACCTGAGCAGGAGAGAATTTATTGTGGTGGTTGCTATGCTATTAATTGAACCCTAAGCTCAGGCAGCCATCCTGGGTCCTGAGAGTTTTGATCTGCCTATCAAAGTGTCTCTGGGGAGTCCTTGTTATTTAAGTCTTTTGCTATTTGGCCCCCCATTAAGCCCTTCAGGAGGAAACAGAGTTTTTATAAGCTTCCGGTAAAGGTCTTCCCTTAAAGGTCCATTTAATTATTATTCCCAATTTGTAACACACTTTTAAAAAACCCAGTTTCTTAAGTTATACAATGTTAGTAAACTTTTTTAAGGAAAACTGAGTTGCAAAGTAAAATTTCAAGACTTGAAAAAAAAAAAAAACATGATAGGCTTTCATAAAAGTTGACAGAAAATGATGCCAGGAAACTATAAATCAGTTAGTTCATCAGCTACTTATTTAGCTATTTATTGGGCATCTATACACAGGCCTATAAACCACACATGAGGGGGTGAATCCAAGGTTCTACGCCGCTGCAATATAGATAACTTCAGAACTCTAATGCCAAAGAGAGTCTGCAGAGCCGGAGCGTCAGTCAACAGTTGGAGAACAAGGAAGTTGTATTGATGAAACGCCCACAAATTCTGAGGCTTTAAGCACAAGTAGGAATAATTTCATGACAGAGTGACTGCTTTGTAGATTTGCTTCAGGGGATTAGAATGTGGTGGAAGCACTGCTGTGTGATCAGCCAAGTGAGGTCTTCAAAGTGATATGACCACCTGCTGTGTCATCCTAATGCCAGCAGCTATGAGAGCAGCAAGTCGCCAATCCTAATCCTCAGACTTTTGTCTGCTCCAGCTGATGGTCAGCTGGGCAGAGCTGGACTGTTCTCAGCAAATGCCTAAACCTGATCATTTATGAGCCAGGCAGGCGCCATTTAGAACCACGCGGCCGCGATTTATTATGCAGCTTTAATAACTAGAGCAATGTCTCCAAAGGATGTGAACAAAGGAATAATGAGATTTATGAGAAATCTCGAACAAAACTTGGGGATTTTTGCAAACAGCCTCTTTATGATCCTTTGGTGAAAGGAAATGAGAAGCACATCCTTAAATCTGGGTTGTCATTTATTCATTTTAGGTCTACATAAAAGGAAGCCTACATTAAGATTTTAGCATTAACGAATGCTAGAACTTACCATCTTTCTGGTTCAGAATATAAGATAGGCACACATTCTCCTAATACATATGTTCCGCTTTCTAAGTGATATCAGTTCTCGCCAAATAATAAACCAGGATGGTTTTTGGGGAAGAAGTTTTTTCAGGTCACTCGCCCCATGTAGCCAGAAAGCTTTATAGCAGGTCCTACTTAGGGTATTTAAACTAAGGCTGATATAGTTCTAAATAGTGCTAGCACTCAAACAGGCCCGGGAGAAGGCTGGAGCCAATCCTGAGAGAAGCTCCAGCAGGCGTTAAAAGGTTGACAAGGATCTGAAGCAGAGCCAGTGTTCACTCTTTTCCCTGATGACACCATACGACAGACTAGACTCCAGCAGAAAGACCCATGTAAGTAGTTTTGAGAACGATAAACCAATTTCATGGGTGCAAATTGGGGGGGTGTTTCCCATCTTGAGTTGACCTATAAAGATCCATCTAAAATCCTCCTTCTCTCTTGGACATTTACTTCTCCTTTTCCTTCTTATACCCTTTAAATAAGGTGGCTTTACTTCACTATTCATCTTCTGAAACTCTTTCTATGGGGAAAGGTTGATGAACCTGGAAATTCTGGGTAAGATTTAGGACTGACTCTCTCTTTCCTGCAGAGAGCAATTCATCATTGAGCCTGCGTTTCTCAACTCCCCAGAGAATTTGTGGTGACAGTGGTTATTTCTCAGGCTGACGGAACAAGTGGAACCAAGTAGTTAGTTGAATGGCCTGTGGACTGGGGAGATGGAGTGTTCAGCACTTTGCAGGTGCTCAATACAGGTCACCAGTCCTTTGACTCCAGGACACTTCCGCAGGTGTCTGAGTGGTATAGAGAAGGGTAGACACTCTTGCAAGGTTCTGCCAATTCTCTCCTCTCCACCTCAAGTCACCCAACAGCAGGAATATAATAGAACTGATGAATGCATGTTGGTTGTGATTTTTATATTGTGACTTTCCTGAGAGATGGAGAAAAGATGGCCATTTGATTGATTTCAAGGAAGAAAGAGATAGTAGCGCTGCCTGGTGCCTGTGTGGTCATGAGGCTGACCATCAAAGAGCAAGCTTTTTAACACTGCTTCATCCTTCCTGAGTTTTCTGAAACAAAGACCTCCTCCTGAAGTGTTTTGAAAGGCAATTCCTGGTTCATTAGGGCCAGCTTTCATTTTGGAAAACAAGATACATGAATGTCTCTGAGAGTTTGCTGCACAGAGTAAGGGGTCAACCGCTTAACTTTTTTTGGAACTGAGCTGCTTAGAGATTTTGTTTTTGCAACGGGATCCCTTAGATGGAGCCAAAGTTTTAGTATTGATTCAGCTTGCATTAATGTAGTTAGAGAAGAGAGAATTTGCAGAATGGATGTTTTAGAGAATGTTTGCAGACTATTGCATTTTTGCCTCTAAAAGGTTTGTCTTTAAGTTGTTAGGAAACCAAGGGATTTCTTATCTCTCCAACATTTTCTTTGTCGAGAGAGTAGCAATCAAACACCACAATTCATGCCAGCTTTAGGGAATCAGACTTCAAAAAGTGATGATATTTATTATCTCCTTTGGGTTGTTTATGAAACTTTGAAAATACACACATGTTGGATAACACACACACACATCTTACTGAAACAAGTATAACAGGGCAGAACAGACCAATTTGAGGTGAGGTTTATTTTCAAATGTTCAGACACTAAAGTAAGGGCATATTTAGCTTAGCAAGGATGCTATGAGTAGATTTGGAATAGTTTGATATTCTTTGCTGCCAGCACTACTAATTTTTTTGAGGCCCAGAGATGCCCAGAGATGGAAGTAATAAATCAAAGAAACTGAGGTTTTTAAAATTCTGTAAGTTTCACAAATTTTCTTTTTCAAATTCTTACTGGTTCTTTTTTTCAAATTCTTTCTAGCACAAACTCAGACCTACTCCATACACTGGCCTCATCAAAAACAAATGCTGAAATCTGTTAGGGGCAAATATAGGAAAATATGCTCTGACTGTGTCATCAGAGGGGTCTCAACCATGTCTCTCTGATGG
Source organism: Cryptotis parvus (assembly GCA_021461705.1). NCBI lineage: Eukaryota > Metazoa > Chordata > Mammalia > Eulipotyphla > Soricidae > Cryptotis > Cryptotis parvus. The sequence continues at coordinate 12,853 of JAJIBD010021485.1, forward strand.
CTACAGGATCCAGCGCATGATTTTTATGCTGTGGTTTCAGTTTCCAGAGCCCTAAATTGGGGTAGAATGAATAACTCAGAACAGATTTACGGAGTGGTTGGCTTACAGACTCAGACAGTTCCTGGGTATGTAAAGAAGTGTAGCATGAGACACTTAAGTCACTTCATTCCTTCAGCCTTCATTCACACCACATGGTGCTGGTGATAGCTATCCTGCCCTTGTTCAACTGTGGTGCACACACAGCACTTCAGCGCATTCTCAACATCTGTCTAGAGCAGCAGCAGTGAAGGATGAAAGAGGGGGTTGAATGCTTCATCTTTGGGACAATCTGCACAATGAGCAGCCAGTGTTTGCAGGGCCATTAGGGCCGAGCTGAAAGGGGGAATACCATCACCAGTATAGTGAGGCCCTTCCAGTTCCTTCATGGCTAGCGGTAAAAGCCACATCTTTTCTGTGGTTCTGAAACTAGCTTCAGTATTCTTGGCCTAAGGAAAAATTTTAGTTCTTCCCTAGTTGATGGTTTGGCTTGACATTCTCAGTTTGTTTAAACAGTAAGTCCATTCAGGTGAGTCCTGGATGCCCATAGAGCTTGCTCAGAAGCTGGTGACTGCTGAGCAGGAGCACCTATAGAGACTTAGAAATGCTGAGTCGCAAACCGCCTGCTAGCCAGGTGCTGGTAATAAAACTGAAATGACTCCAGTTCTAGCTTCTAAATGAAAAAGGTCTCCCTTCTGTATCTGGGCCCTCCACACATGCAGGGAAAAATTGATGTATTATAAAGGAGGTAGAGAGTACGCCAGAGGAGGAACCTGGTACACCAATCAGAGACAGGTCGACATACTAAATTTATTTTATCTTGTTTTTGGCTGTCTCTTTTTTGACTTTCTCTCTGTTTTTCCTTTTTTTTTCCTTCAATTCTAAATATATTTAGTAACATGGTTACAATAGTGCTAACATTTACGGCCAAGGTACAAAAACGGCAGCTTCACCAATGCACCCATCACCTCTACCACTGTTCTGATGTTATTCTGGTTTCATCACCCTCCTACTGGCAGGACACCTAAGAGCCCTGCATCTGCCCTGATTGCTCTGCAGGTCACTTCGTAGATAGGGGGTAGTTTATTTTATTATTTTTTTTAGTATTTTTATTATACCACCGTGAGATATACAATTACAAAGATATACAATTAAAAAGTTCATATTTGGGTTTTGGTCATACAGTGTTTCAGCACCCATCCCGCCACCAGTGCCCATCTCCCACCACCAACATCCCCGGTTCCCTCCCCCTTCCCCAGCCCTCCTCCATGGCAGGTTCTTTATTTCTTTCCCTTTCTCTCTCTTTCTCTTTTCTTTCCCTTCCAGACTATGGATTACAGAACACACATTAAAAAGGTTGTCATGTGTATCCTTTTTGCCTCTATTTAATGCTCAGTTCTAGGTTGGCATTAGTACCCTCGACAATTGTTAGCACCCTGTTCCATTTTCTGTCTTACCTAACCTCTGACTCCCACACGTTTGTGATAATTTCCACCTTTGACAAGACCTCCTGATATATGTTTCACTTGACCTTGGATATTGGTATCATAATATGTACATATATATTTATGCCATGCAAATAAATGCAGTCATTCTGTATCTGTCTCTCTCCTTCTGGCTAATTTCGCTCAACATAATCTTCTCCATGTCCATCCATTTATAGGCAAATTCTTATAACTTTCATTTTCCTAACAGCTGCATAGTATTCCATTGTGTAGATGTACCAAAGCTTCTTTATCCAGTCATCGATTTTCCGGCACTCTGGTTGCTTCCAGATTCTGGCTATTGTGAATAATGCTGCTATGAACATAAAAGTAGGGATGGTGTTTCCGCTGCGTATTTTTGGTTTCCCAGAGTAGATTCCCAGGAGTGGTATGGCTGGGTCAAATGGGGAGTTCAATTTCTAGTCTTTGGAGGAAAGTCCATATTGTTTTCCAGAAAGGCTGTACCAGCCGGCATTCCCACCAACAATGGATGAGTGTCCCCTTTTCCCCACATCCACGCCAGCACTTGTTGTTCTTGCTCTTTTGAATATGTGCCAGTCTCTGTGGTGTAAAGTGGTATCTCATTGTTGTTTTTGATTTGCATCTCTCTGATGATTAGTGATGATGAGCATTTTTTCATATGTTTTTTGGCCATTCGAATTTCTTCCTTGCTGAAGTTTCTGTTCATTTCTTCTCCCCATTTTTTGATGGGGTTGTTTTGTTTTCTTCTTGTAAAGTTCTACCAGTGCCTGATATATCCTGGATATTAACCCCTTATCAGATGGGTATTGGGTGGAATATTCTTTCCCATTCTGTGGACTGCTTTTGTATCTTAGTCACTGTTTCTTTTGAGGTGCAGAAGCTTTTTAGTTTCATGTAGTCCCATATGTTTATCTTTTCTTCTAGTTGCTTTGTTAGTGATGTTTCACCTTTGAAGATGCCTTTAGCTTCAATGTCGTGGAGGGGTTTTCCTATATTTTCTTCAATGTACTTTATGGATTCAAGTCTGATATTGAGATCTTTAATCCATTTTGATCTGATTTTTGTGCATGGTGTTAGACACAGGTCCAAATTCATTTTTTACATGTCGCTGCCCAGTTTTCCCAACACCACTTGTTGAAGAGGCTTTCCCTTACTCCATTTTAGACTCATTGCACCTTTATCAAAGATTAAATGATCATGTGTTTGAGGTTGGGTGTCAGGATACTCAATTCTATTCCATAGGTCCACAGGTCTGTTTTTTTATTCCAATACCATGCTGTTTTAATTACTACTGCCTTGTAGTACAGTTTGAAGTTGGGAAGGTGATGCCTCCCATCTTCTTTTTCCCGAGGATTGCTTTAGCTATCCTTGGGGGTTTATTGTTCCATACAAATTTCAGGAGCGTTTGGTCAATTTCTTTGAAGAATGTCATGGGTATCCTCATAGGGACTGCATTGAATCTGTACAGAGCTCTAGGGAGTATTACCATTTTGACAATGTTGATTCTCCCCATCCATGAGCAGGGAATGTGTTTCCATTTCCTTGTGTCCTCTTTTATCTCTTGGAGCAGTGTCTTGTAGTTTTCTTTGTACAGGTCCTTTACACACTTGGGTAAGTTGATTCCTAGGTATTTGATTTTCTGTGGCACAATTGTGAATGGAATTGTTTCCTTAATATCCCTTTCTTCTCTTTCGTTATTTGTATATAGGAAAGCCACCGACTTTTGGGTGTTGATTTTGTATCCTGCCACTCTACTATATGCGTCTATTGTTTCTAGGAGTTTTTTGGTAGAGAGTTTAGGGTTCTCTAGGTATAATATCATGTCATCTGCAAATAATGATAGCTTGACTTCTTCCTTGCCTATCTGGATGCCCTTGATGTCCTTTTCTTCTCTGATTGCTATGGCAAGTACTTCCAGTACTATATTGAATAAAAGAGGTGAGAGTGGGCAACCTTGTTGTCTGTCCCTGATCTCAGGGGGGAAGGCTTTCAACTTTCCCCATTTAGAATGATGCTCGCTGTGGGCTTTTGGTAGATGGCTGTAACTATCTTGAGGAAAGTCCCTTCAATTCCCCCATTTTCTGGAGGGTTTTAATCATGAACGGGTGCTGGATCTTGTCAAATGCTTTCTCTGCGTCTATTGATAAGGATCATATGGTTTTTTTTTTTTCTTTTATTGATATGATGTATTATGTTGATTGACTTGCGAATGTTGAACCATCCTTGCATTCCGGGATGGATCCTACTTGGTCATGATGTATAATCTTCTTGATGAGTCTTTGGATTCTGTTTTGCTAGTATTTTTGTTGAAGATCTTAGCATCCGTGTTCATCAGGGATATTGGTCTGTAGTTTTCTTTTCTTTGTGTTCTCTCTCCCTGCTTTGGGTATCAGGGTGATATGTGCCTCGTAGAAGCTGTTTGGGAGTGTTTCTGTTTCTTCTATTTCCTGGAAGAGCTTGAAAAGGACTGGCAGTAGGTCCCTCCTTAAAGGTTTGGTAGAGTTCACTAGGGAATCCGTCTGGACCTGGGCTTTTGTGTTTGGGCAGACTTTTAATTACTGTTTCTATTTCCTCGATGGTGATGAGGCTTATTCAGGTATTGGAGGTCTTCTTGTTTCAGCCGTGGGAGGTTATAGGACTTCAGGAATTGATCCATTTCTTCTAGATTCTCATGTTTCACGGCATACAGGCTCTCAAAGTAATCTCTGATGATCTTTTGGATTTCTGTGGTTTCTGTTGTGATGTCACCCTTTTTTATTTCTGATTCTGTTTATTTGGGTTCTCTCTTTCCCTGTCCTTACAAGTCTTGCCAATGGTTTGTCAATCTTGTTTATTTTTTCAAAAACCAGCTCTTGGTTTCATTAATCTTTTGGATTGTTTTTTTTGGTTTCCAACTCATTGATTTCCTCTCTAAGTTTTATTATTTCCTTTTTTCTGCCTGGGTTGGGCTCCTTTTGTTGGTCTTTTTCTAATGTCTTCAGCTGTGTAGTCAGGTTTATTTATGTGGGCCCTTTCTTGTTTCCTGATGAATGCTTGCAGAGCTATAAACTTCCCTCTTAACACTGGCTTTTTGCCGTGTCCCACAATTCTTATAGTTGGTGTCTTCATTTCATTTGTTTCCAGAAATCTTTGGATTTCCTGTTTGATTTCTTCTATGACCCATTT